>OY101449.1:85723361-85832251 GCA_956483635.1 Panzeria rudis
TATATATATATATATATATATATATATATATATTTTTATATATATATATATATATATATATATATATATATATATATATATATATATATATATATATATATATATATATATATATATATATATATATATATATATATATATATATATATATATATATATATATATATATATATATATATATATATATATATATATATATATATATATATATATATATATATATATATATATATATATATATATATATATATATATATATATATATATATATATATATATATATATATATATATATATATATATATATATATATATATATATATATATATATATATATATATATATATATATATATATATATATATATATATATATATATATATATATATATATATATATATATATATATATATATATATATATATATATATATATATATATATATATATATATATATATATATATATATATATATATATATTATATATATATATATATATATATATATTTTTTATTTTTTTTACTGGGTTAATATCAATTTTAAATATTAATAATCTCTTACAGTGTAATTTTGTATAACAAAAAAATAAAAAATAATGACCCTACTGGAGTTTTGTTAATTTAAGTTCAAGCTTATTCAATTTCAATTTCAATATGCGTATCGGTATCGGTATCGCCTATATTTCTTTTTGAGTATCGGTATCGCCTATATTTCTTTTTGAGTATCGTTACATTTATTATTAAAAAATGTACATACAAATTTAAAAAATCTTTGGCTAACATACCTTACTCAATTTTTCACCTTCATGACGTGGAAGTAGTAAACGCAAGTTTTGAAACCCTGCGTTAATGCTTTGCATGCGCCGTCTTTCGTTACTGTTGGCAATTTCACGTCTTATACGTTTCTCATTTTCAAGGGTGGCTTTGTTAATGGGTGGTGGTGGTGGAAGTGTACCACATGCTAACTTCGTACCACCACCACATCCTCCTTGTGTTGATGACATTGAATTGCTATTAAGACGTTGGCGCGATTTTGGAGAGTGATCTGATTGTTCGTACGTTTGACTGTCTCCTGGTATTATATATGATTCTCCTCCAGAATCATCTAGTTGCAATCTGAAATTTTAATAACAGAATGTGTTATAAACAATGCTAATAATTTGTTGTGATGTGTTTATATACAAATATGCTCAAAATAATAAGTAAATAGTACATGCATATTCCATAAGTAATATTTTCATACTGTTCTACTTTCTTTTCTTTTAAATGTAGGCCCCTATTATGATTCACAAATCCACTAACACGCAATTTATACGGTGATTTTTTCACTTGTCTTTAAATCACGTCTTATTCTGTTGGGTGAAAAAGAAAGCGGGGTAGAAAAAAAAAAGACAAGATTTCTGTTTTCGAGATTTTTTTCATATATTTCTTTAGTTCCATTTCCATTTTCTCTCTCTCTTATGTGATTGTGTTAAGATTTTTGTTGTTATGAACGAGTAAATAAAGCAAATTTTGAGAGTAAAGTACAAAAAACACATGAAATGAAAAATCATTGTATAAATGGATAAAGTTTTTGGTAGCAACTTCAAAAGAGAATTAAAAAATAGACATGTCTTAAAAATCACGGTGTAAATTGCGTGTAAGTTGAGTTGTCAATGTTGCAACTCAACTCAACTATTAAATCCAAATTGATTATTACGCTAAAGTTCGTAACGCTTAATTCAGAAAAAATCGGGCATAAATAATATTCCAAGGAACACGGGAAAAATTAACAAGAACTTATGGGTCGATTATGGATGGCAACCTAACTTCAGTTGCGTTGCCAGCCGGCAACTGAAAGTTTGTGGTTGCCAGAAAAGCACTAAAAAGCAACTGAAATTGGCAGCTCTCAGTTGCCAGTTGCCATCCGTATGATTTTTGGCAACCCAACTAAAGCTTGGTCCATAATCGACCCATTAATTTTTCAACGTACACAGCAGAACAGAGTAGCGCCACTTTGGGAAGGCGCTACACTTCCGTCATCAGTGCTCACGTGTATTTTGCTTATCACCACTTACCAGGTGCCTCTGTTGAATGTGATTTTAATTCTCATATATACAACTTTTTCGTGAAAATTGAATACGAAAATTAAATCAATTTCAAGTTGATATTAAACTGCATTTTCCCAGCGTAGCCATTTGTTTATTTTTCTTCATTCCCATTTTTCTAAAAAAAACACCAATTTCTAATGCAAAAAAGCTGTACACTTCAAATAAAAGAAAAACTTGTATACGGAAGCAAACATTTTAATTACTTAATTTATGCCATTTTGCTTCCCTTACGTCCCTTAGTCGATTGGGAATAAAATTTGCCAATTATATATTCGCTAAAATTATAAGGAATGCCAAAAACTTGGAAAATTTTGCGGAAATGACGAAAATTCGCAAAAAAATTGAACATCAAAAAGATATCAAAATCTGAAACTGATTAAAAATCATTAAAACTGTCAAAAAGCAAAGAATTGGGAAACGATCACTTTTATTGCGAAAATAGAGAAAATTCGAGAAAAATTGCAAGACCTCAAATTACTTGAAAATAATCAAAGATCTAAGGCATGAGAAAAACTCGCAAAAAATTTTCGAAATTACGAAAATACGCAAAAATTTGCTAACATCAAATTATTAGCAAAGTTTTACGTGGATTAGAAATCGGTAAAATTGTAAAAAAAAGGTAAGGGGGTGCTAAAAAATTACTTTTATCGTGGAAATAGCGAAAATTTGCAACAAAATGCAAAATTGCAAAAACAAGCGCTAAAATTGTTTAAAAATATATTAAAAAGATAGAGAAAAAAAATCTTAAGCCCGGCCGAAGGCCGGCTGTACAAAACCTTTCTCTCAGCTCGTTTTACAAAAAATGGTCCCAAAATAAGAAAAATATCCCTAAATTCAAAAATTAAAAATTGCCTCAAAATAGGAAAAATGGACCAAATAAATAAATAAAAAATGGCCCGAAAATAGGAAAAATTGGTCAAAAAAATTTTTGTTTTTGCTTTAAATGGAATAATTTTTGGGCGATTTTTAATTTTTCAGTTTGGGCCCATTTTTCATTGGGCCCAACATATTTTTGGGTAAATTTTTCTAATTTTGGGAAAATTTTTTCATGTTTCGTTTGGGCAATTTTTCATTTTTCAGTTTGGGGCCATTTTCAGTTTGGGGACATTTTTCAATTTAGCTACATTTTTCAAGGAGCTCTAGAATTTGTACCGGGAATCAGCCAATTAGTTATGTCGACTCTCTCAAATGTCTTGGTATAATTCTTGATTCGAAACTAAACTTTGAAAATCATATTAATTCCCTATCATGCCAAATTTCTATAATCTTCAATTCAATTCAATTCAATTTAATCATTCATCTATAAATAACTGAGCAGAGTGGGCCATAAATAGTTAATAAACAGCTGCTTAACAAAAGCTCTATATGAACAAAACGTAGAATAAAATATTAAGATTAAAATTACATACACACATAAAATGGAATGTAAAATCATCATGGCGCAATTGTGATTTGAAATCATATTAAATTTACATGAAATAATTTATCGTTTAAGTGTGTTAGTGTTTATTTGCTTTGTTCATTGGTACAATTCACTGATCTGCTTAGTTGTGTGACTTGTTGTTTATTCTTACATGTGTCGGTTATGTAGACGACAAAAAACGAATTACCAGCAAAAATTTACTGTTGCTGGTTTAAAATTACCATTGTTTCATATTAATTTTCAATGAAAAATGATTAATCTAACCTTAAATCTCTTTGATTTTACATTTTTCCTTGTTAAAAAAACTTTGTCATAAACGTTACATTTCATTTTAAATCAACATGATTATAACTTTAATTTCAAATAAGTTGTATGTTAAATAATCATTTAAATCATGTTGAAGTAAAATTAAATTCATTTTACATGCGATGGTATTTAGTTAGTGTATAGGTAAAGTAAAGTTTGAAGCTGTTGAGGCTGCAGTTGTTTGCGCGTGGACTATCATGCAGCTGGTACGAGTTCAAATCTTGGCTGGGGCATCCAACTACAGCACAAAGTTTTCTGGTGCCTATCACGTAAGTAAAATAATTAATAGAATAGCTACATTCATGTTGTTTCAGCTTGAAGTAAATATAATTCAATATGATACTTAGTGTTGTTTCAATAATAAATTCACGTTGTTTAAACTTGAAATAACTTTGATTCAACATGATTCTTCGTGTTCTTCCAATATCAAATTCACTTTGTTTTAACTCGAAATAACTTTGATTCAACATGATTTTTCGTATTATTTCAGTATCAACTTTATTTTGAGTTAACTGTACTGCAATATTAAATCAATATGAAATATAGTTGATTCAAAATTATTCTAAATCATGTTGAATTAAAATGAAACGCCTATGAAGCAAAATCACTACAAAAAATTTTTTTATTAACCTGGTTTTCGACAGTGTTACATGGAAATTTGTCTGTGTGCATATACTAATGAATAACAATTATAAAAAGTAATAACTAGGCACAAGTGAACAAAGAAAACAAATTGCTAATTTTGTCTAAAGTGTAATAATGACAATATTACTATAAATTATTATGTCCAAGATATACTAAAATCTTGGTTTTAAACTTTTGATGCGATAACTCAAATGATCTAAGGCAATCAGAGACCTGCGCCATGACGGCTCGCAGCCGCGCCGCAGCCGAAAAAAGTTTGGCTTATGTTGGCTGAAAAGTATCCGCCAATTCTCTATGTACAATATAAAATTATAATTTTTTTAATTTATTTTTTTTTTTTAAATCTTAAATTCGATTTTCTAACGAGCCGACGCCGCCGACAAAATCGATCGGCGCAGGTCTCTGACGGCAATTGATTAATGACAAATGATTAAAAATACTAGCTACTCGTACATGAAACGAACGTTCCAAAATACATAATGTTAATCTTGGAATACGAGTTTGACGATTACGAATAGATCGACTGAAAGAAAAAAAAAAAAAGAAATCACACGCGGAATGCTTCCATTTGTATAAATTTTGTAAAAAGGGATGATACAATCATTTCTAATATATTCACTTTGTTAAAAAAGGACAAAAAAAAACTCCCCTCAACGGCGATGTAGCGGGCTAAAATGTACAACAAAAATATTTGCCATAAATTCTACCTTAAAGACACGCAAGCTCCGGTTAGGAAATCTTGCAAGTTTACGTTTAAGGTATAAGACGTTTTCAGCACTTTTATGTAAAACACCACGAGGAAACTTTTTTAAGAAAGGGACATAATGCGAAGAGTTAGAGGGATATAATATTCCACAAAAATGTTGCTTAAGGTGTTCAGCATAAAAATGCTGAGCATATTGTATACCTTAAACACAGGACTTACAATATTTTTATGCTTAATAGAAAATTTTTTTCTAAGTTTCAAAAATCGATAAAAATCGAAACCGGCCTTAAAAGTTGTTGGGTGGATAGAAGTTAAAAATTCAAAATTTTCAAAAAATCAATATATAGTCATTTTCAAAAATACGATTTGAAATTTCAAAACCAAAAATCAAAAAAAAAAATTTTTGTTTTTTTGTGGAAAAAATATCGAAAACAAAATTTAAAAATAAATTCCAATTTGGACCATTATTAAGAAAGTTATTAGCAAAAAACTAAAAAAAGTGAGTTTTTTGAAAATTTAATATATTTTAAACGAGTAATGAAAAATATATCACAATTTACCAGGAAGGCTCTTTTGAGGGGTACTAAAAAAATTAGGGCAATCAAACAAATTTTTTTAACCGGCCGATTTGCCGTAGAATGTTGCTGCTACTTTCGCTATAGCTTTGAACTTATTGTTGTATCCACAAAAAAAATTAAGGCATAAATAGTAGTTGGAAAGTACAACATACATCCTTAAATTTTCAGCGGCTTTATCAGCAGTCACCATTTTAAAAAACTTCTTATGAACAATTTATAGCAGCGAATGAAACCAATAACCATTCAACCAACCAGTCAACCAGCTTTTAAAACATAAACAGCTGACATATAACAACAGTTTATATGTACAGTGGTGGACAATAGGTTAGCATACTTCATAGACGTCACATTAAAAATCGCATTTTTTTAGTCATCAAAAATTAATGTAAGATTTATCCATAAGTTCTGTCTATGGCGTGATCAATATTTACCGTTATTTTTTCTTGTTTCTCTTCTGTGGTTTTTATTTTAAGTATGTTTAAGGGCATATTCACATATTACGTAACGCTATTTTCGGAAATGAAAATAATTTGTGCATTTTTTGGGGTTTGTTTTATTTCAAAATAAAATAAAGTTGTTACACTAAATAAAACTTTAACAAAATAATGTCACGTGTTTCTTAGGCATCACGTGAGACATTAGGGGATAGGAATGATTAATAAAGTTTAGGGTATTCACTCGAATAATGTTTGCTCAATTAATCAAATAATTAAAGTCAAATAATGTTCGATCAAACAAAAAAATTTCAATTTCGTGTAAAAATTTATTCGAGTAATTTAGGTCGATTAATCGAATAACTCGATTAAAAAACGTTATGTAAATTTTCTTTTTTTCAATGAGTTTTTGTAGATTTCTTTAAAAAAAAAGTGGAAATTTTTTTAATTTATATGAAATTTGCCATTCAATTCGAACGTTATTTCATACTAATAGTCCGCATGATCAAAAAATTAAGTACATAATGGGCCTGATTGTGTAAGGAGCTGGCGTAAACGTCTATGTCGTTTTTTTGTAATAGATTAAAGCAACACACAACCCGTGTTATTTAATCTATTACAAAAAACGAGTTAGGCGTTTACGCCAACGCCTTACACAATCAGGCCAAATATAGTAACAATAATAGAGAGAAAGAAACCAACTTCAAATGTCTTTTAAAAAAATTCGGAAATATAAACATCAAACAAAAATTATTTGAAATAAAGAAGATATTTCGAGAGCAACTAGTTAACTAGATGTTTCGTATTAAAATATCCAATGCAATGTTCGGAATTATAAAAGCCTTAAGGTACGTTGACACTTGGCAAATATTTTCCGAAAAAAACGTAGCCCACAGACAAGTTAAAATTGTATTTCCATTAATTACAATATTTTTTTTAAATATGGGTTCGCATTTATTAAAAATAATGCAAAAATAGCTTTTTGCAGCATAATTAACCTTATTTTGTGATATAAAAAACAAGTTAAATCAGAGTTAGCAAAAGCTCAGAGTTAGCAAAAGTAGTGGCTACGATTTTTTGGCCAAATATTTCCTAAGTGTAACCGGGCCTTTATTGTTACAAGTTAATATTTATAACAACAATAATGCTATGCCAATTCCGATTATTTTTATTCTTCATTGAATACAGGACAGGTCGGAATATTATTAAATATTTCCTGGCGCAAAATTTTCTCAAAGCGCAACATTTGAATCGTGAAAAAGACTTTTTTAAAGGATCAGTTTATGATCTAATTTATGTAGAAATGTTGTGTTTTCTTTTGTTTTTATTATTAAAATACACGAAAACGCGTAAAAACTTGTTTTGTTTTCTTTTTGTCGACAAAAATGTACAAAAAACCGATTAAACTCAAACATTTTTCGATTAACTCGAATAATTTTTTGCAGTAAAGCTTACTCGAATAACTCGAACGAAATAAAAGTTTTACTCGATTGATCGAGTAATTTAAAAACCTCAATTTCGATTTATTGATTAATCGAACAATTGAAAAGTCGATTCAAATGAATACCCTAATAAAGTTATAAATACACAAGACAATTTTTGGTTTAGAAGAGCGCATATAGCTAATGTACTAACCTACTGCCCACCACTGTATGAATACAAGCATCTTATTTATGTGTGTGTATGTATGTATGTATGTATGTATGTATGTATGTGTACAAATATACCCTGCAGATATTATTGGACTATGTGGTCCATTTTAGCTGAAATGGATTAGTTACAACATGGTTCTAGGTAAAGCAGTCATGGACCATGCCATTTGCAAACAAGATCTTCTAGTTAACCGACAGTTGTTTGCGTTTTAACGACAGCAATCGTTAAAACACGAACACTTGAGTGCTCCATCGAATAATGACATAGAGTAGTTTTAAGGCTACTTTGATGTAATGCAGGCATGAACCACGACATTTTCAAACAAGAGCTTGTAGTTAAGCGACAAATGCTCGCGTTTTCACTATTTCAAACGTTACAACACGAACGCTTGACTATTTCATCAAGTAGTTACATATAGTAGTTTTGAGACTACTCCGATGTAATGCAAAGCTGTGTTATATGATTAAGCCCTAGAACATCGTAATGTTAAATCGACAATGTTTTCTCATTGTATTTGGGCTATCTTTCGACTAGTCTTAAGCCTGTATGGAGTATACATCACATCCGTTTATGGACTAGTCGCGTTATCTGCAGGGTACTAACGATAAACCAGCCTGTGAGGAAAATGAGCATGTGTTTTCGTATTGTGTGCGCAATATATTAAAAGGTGAATGAAACTGCATTCCATTCCAATGAAAATTCCATTGCATTATATCTAGCACAAGTATTTTTTTCATATTGACGTTTTTTTCTTAATTTTTTATTTATACATACTTCCATTAACAAGTAACCATCTACTTTGTATGGAAGCAAATTCTTATGATTCTCGTGCAACTGTTGGACTATGTGGTTGGTCCATTTTAGCTGAAATGGAGTAGTTACAACATGGTCCTATGTAATGCAGTCATGGACTATAAATTTGCTACACGCTCGCTAACATACTTATCTTCAGTTCCGTACGAGTCTAAATGCCTATTTATAGGCCTACGCACTTTGGAATCGCGTGGAAAAGTACAATCAGCCTTACTGGTTTACGATATTATCAATGGTGGCATTGATTGCTCTGATTTGCTTTATACTGTATCATTTTATATTCCACCTAGGAATCTTAGGTTGGCTAAGCTTTTTGATGTACCTTTTCATCGGACTAACTATGCGCGTAATGGCACTCTAACACGTGCTTTCGCCCAGCTCAATGAAATCAATTTTAATTTGCAGAAACAGCATAAATCTTTCATTGAATTCGGCATTGATAAAACTAAGTTCAAACTTTTTTTATCTAGTGTAATAAAATAGCTTTTATTTGTAAGCTGGAAATTTTTTTCTTGTATACATATATGTTTTGTTTATATTTCTTTTTTAAAAATGTTTATATTTTTCCCCCTATTTATTTTATAACCATGTAGTTCGTAAGTATTTTTGTTACTCATAGTCTGTAAGGATTTTTTGTCCATAGACTGAAACAATTAAATAAATAATAAACAAGAGCTGGTGGTTAAATCTTAGTACTCTTTTCAAATTTGCGGAAAATGTTAAACATTGGTTTTTTCATACGAAAAAGTTGACAAGTAAAGCTGTGTTCTCACTATGTGTATTTGCCTTATGGAATGTAACTTTTTTATACAGATGTGATTTCATGTGTATGTCAAAATTTGCGGTTTACATAAGGTTTATAATTTTTGTGTTCACCTGTTGGCATGTTACGTACATTTGACATAACCTATAAAGCAAAACAATCATATAACGGCCGAGTGGTTATACTTATTTTATTGTTATATATACTTCTTTTATTTAATTTTATACTTATTTTATTTAATTTAATACTTCATTAATTTAATAATTATTTTATTTATTTTCCCGTCCACAAACAGTTGCTGTATTAAAAACCAGCTGATGTCAGATGCTTTGTCACTTGAAAATAGAACTCGTTCTAAATCATGTGTACTGTACACAGAGAAATAACACAGGCTATTGTTTGAAGGGGTTCAGACTATATGTACAAATTTACCATGTGAAAATGTGACATTCCATATGGCAAATACACATAGTGAGAACACAGCTTAACCAATCATAACTAACCCTTGAAAGTATAATACAATTGTTTACGTTTGTAAAAAAAAACCCAACATTGTGTTTGTTGTAAATTCCACACGAAAAAATTAGTGCACATATTATTTGGCATGAAGACTAAAAAATGTTGTAATACCAGAGAAACAAGTCGATAAAAAATGTCGGGGGCGGCGGCTTAGCAAAAACATTGTCGGCGGCGGCTGGCTTTATTTTTGTTAAAGGAATGCATCAAAACCGTATATTTTAACATTTTTATTTAATAATTAAACTATTTTTTTGAGCTTTATTTAGGTCTTTTATTTTATATTTAAGTTATATTATAGTTTTATTTCTCAATATTTCGTTAACCATCGGTTAACATTTTTTTTATAATAATTTTCTTGATTTGTTTTCCATCAAAAAATCAAGAAAATTATAATAAATAAAATTTCCTGAAGAAGTTAACCGATGGTTAACGAAATATTGAGAAATAAAAATAAAACTATAATATAGCTTAAATATAAAATAAAAGACCTAAAGCTCAAAAAAATTTAATTATATAAGAAAAAGGTCGAAAAATCAGAAAAATAAATTTTTATTTAATTTTCAAATTTTATATACAATTACTCCATATTAGTTAAAGAATATTATTTTAACGTAACTAAAGGTGTAGTTCAAGATTTTTGTTATTGTTATTATCATGAACGAACAATTGTTTTTTTGCCGTAGTTGGATTCAAACGACTTCTTTTTTCATTTATGCAGGACCCGGAAGCGGAAAAGGTCCGCTCAGATGTAAATACCTCCTTATTATGCTGTCACCAGTCCAGACTTTCAGAGTCGTAGACCTATGCTGAAAAATATTTTTTTTATTTTACATATCAAAGCGTCTTTGCCAGGGGGAGTTCTTGACAATTAAAACGAAAAAAATCGCGAAAAGAAATAAGATCCTAAAACAAATCTAAAAAACGAAAAATGGCATATATTTGATATTCGTACGAAACCCTTCGTGTGCGAGCAAAAGTCGCACTTTACTCAATTTATTTAAGATATTATTGCTGGGTGTTTCTATATCTTTACAATGCGAGAACTATCTGTCATTTAAGTTATTTTCCAATAGTTATTTCCCGTGAAGTTTTATTCCCGACTAACTTGTGATTAACTTGTAACAACAAAGCTGTTACAATTCTTAACATTTTTATTTCGCATGGAGAACAGAGCATGACAATTCATTAAATAATCGAACAAAATCAATACATATACAGCCGTGTCACAGATTCCGTCCGGATTGGTTTTGATTCCGCAGTTGTCATTCCGAACAAGTACATTTTTGGTGCTTTGGATTCCGTTTATTTTGTATTTCGTTTTTACAATGATAAAGTTTTTATACCTTGAGATGCAAAGCTCACATTAAGCTTTTTATTAACATGGAAAGCTCATGACCAAATATTTATTTGACGCTCCTGAAAGTATGCACGTTCTTTAATATTTACTGTAAATGAGGTCTATAGAAAAGTGTTTTTCAATTTCACTTTGCAATTTAAAAGTGGTTTGATTACGAAGAAAATTTTCGTTTTTCGTTTTCTGAAGAAGCAACTTACGGAACTGAAACCACTTCCGATCGGAATGGTATTCTGTGACATGGCTGATTAACGTGTTTATTCTTGTTGTCACCACCTTGCAGTAAACATTGAATGTGAGTATTATTTGCGGTTAACATAAAATGAGAGATATTTACTTGCTCACAAGTTGATTGCAAAATGAAGTTGTGCAAATTGTATCGCTTGTGCGACAAGCATACAACTTGATTAGTAGATGAGTTGTACCAACGGTTGCAAACAGCGTTGTCATATCGTACGCGTTTTTACGATATGAAAAAACGGAAATATCCATACAGTGTCACCATATCGTAAGTTTTTTTATGATATGACAACACTGAGATATCAGTACACGGTGTATGGATATCTCAGTGTTGTTACATCGTAAAATACTTACGATATGACGACGTTGTATGACTATTTCCGTTTTGTCATATCGTAAAAACGCGTACGTTATGACAACGCTGGTCGCAATGACTATTTAACTTAAAATTTTTTCTTCAGCCGGCTGATTTGGTTGACTTGACTGGCTGTTTGCCTGGTTGCTGTACACTTAGCTTAAGTTCTCTTTTTGTAGCATGATGTTTATTGTTTATCTGTTCGGACAAAAATAAAATAAAAGCAAATAAAGTAAATTCATTCAATGAAAATCTACCATTGCATTTACCTTGTACCTATGCAAGTATGTACATAAATATTGTAGTACGCACTTACATATGTTTGCATGTATAGAAAAAAGCTTATTTTAATATACATACATAATTATTTATTTATGTATGTAGGTGCATATATGTATGTATACATACTTGTTTTCTAGATAAAATTATAACTACCCTGCAGCAAAATGCATGAGTAAAAGGCCTCTTTACTAGAAGGCCTATTTAGCAGACATAAGCACTCAGACTTTCCATTCCATACTCATTATATCATTTTTACCCATGCAGTCATTGCGGCGTAAGGGTCCCACAGTCGCTTCCCAATAGGGTTAAAAAACCCAAGTTTTTTTTATATAAAACCCAGCACGGCGGGGTTTTTATTGGGTTTTTTTTGGCTTTATTTGGTTTTATTGGGTTGCATTGGTTTTTAAAAATTATCTCATAATTGATCTAATCGATGTTGTCAAATTAGCCCTTTTCGGTATAGATTTAGCAAGAAAATCTTCAATAATGTTATCACATCGTTAAACAACATTTGCGAATTTTCGTCATTTTCGCAATTTGCTCAGAATTTTTGGCATTCCTTACATTTTTAGCGGTTTTTAATAAGTTTTGAGAATGTTTAATATTTTGCAAATTTTTGCGAACTTTCGTAAAGAAAGTGATTTTTGCCAGTAGCTGGCTTTTAAGAGTTTTGTAGATTTTTAATTAATATTAAACTTTGCTATCTTTCCACTTGTATCGAGTTTTTTCAAATTTTCGTTATTTTCGCGATTTTTTTCCTGTTTTTTTTTAATTTTTACATTTTTAGTGGTTTTAATCAAATTTTGGGATTGTTTCCAATTTTTGTCTTAAAAGACAGGCAGCAGTGCGACTATGATTTTTGTATTTTTTCGTTTTTTGACGTCTTAAACAAAATACCCATAAAAATCCGGTTGGGTCTTTTTGGGTTACCCATTGGGTCAGCCAACCATGCTTCCCAATGTAGGCACTCTGAAGCCTCTTCTTGCAATAAAGGCAACTTTGAAGGCTTCTTAAGGAAGGTCTGTTAAAATGCAAATGGTGCTATATATTTTTATCTCAGTATATTTTATAGCATCTTCTGTATTTTTGGTTAATGGATTTTTTAATTCAAACTATTTCCTTTCATCCAAAGTAGTTTTTTTTTTATAAATATTAAGCAAAAGTTCGTGTATTTATTAAGAAGAAATTAGACATGATGTTGTTTCGACGGAACAAAGATAAGTTAACCAGCTCCAATATAAACGGCATAATAGCATCGTGTATGATGTATCTTGTGCGTAAATTTCAGTAATATACAAATTACATACTTACGAAAAAAGAATACGGGAATGTTTGTTATTTATAAAGTACATTGTTTTGGTAAACAAAAACAAAAATCTAACAATACAATAATCTTTCCAGAAGAAGAAGGAAATTTGGAATTAGGGAAGTATGTATCGATACGCCTTTTTGCCGATACGATACAGATACTCAATAAACCAAAATATCTACGATACCGATACGCTCAATGAATTTATATTGAAGATAAAATAAACAAAACACAAGTTTACAAATAAACAAAACACAAGCTTACAAAAAATTTTAGTTGCATAAAAACTAAGATCTTTCAAGCTTTCCAGAATGGTTTTTAAACGAAAAAAAGAATTAAGTAAAGTGCGACTTCAGCTCGCACACGAAGGGTTCCGTACGAATATGCACATATCCCATTTTCGTTTTTGCCCCTTTTTTCATTTTGGCAATTTTTCACTTTAGCTTTTTTTGGTTAATTTTATTTATTTTTTTTTTTTACTTTTTTCGTTATTTTGACGATTTTTGTGGTCTTGGCGCTTTTTTCATTTTGCTGATTTTTTCGTTTTGGTTTTTTTTGTTGCGATTTTTCGTTTTTTGCCGATTTTTTTAAACGTTTTTTTCGCTTTTTGACGGTATTCTTATTTGTAGTGATTTATTTAAGTTTTGGCGCTTTTTTCAGTTTTTGCACTTTTTTCGGTTTTGGGGACTTATTCTGTTTTTTGATTTTTTTAGTTTTAGCGTTTTTTTTTGTTTTGACACTTTTTTCGTTTTAGCGATTTTTTGGTTTTTGGCGACTTTTTTAAGTTTTGGGGTTTTTTTTGTTTTGAAGCTTTTTTTGTTTTGACAATTTTTTCGATTTTGATGATATTTTTAGTTTTTGGAAATTTTTTAAATTTTAGTGCTTTTCTTCGTTTTGACGATTTTTTTTTTTTGGTTTTTGGCGGTTATTTTAGTTTTTCGGGGATCTTTTTAGTTTTGGTGATTTGGTGTTTCTTTTTCTTTAAGCACTTTTTTCATTTTTGAAATTTTTTATTTTTAGCGTTTTGTAAAATATCATGAGTTTGTCTCTTGCGGTTTCCAAGATACAGTTAATTGTATATAAATTGCATAGTCAAAATTACATTAACTGATAGAACACCCTCTAATTTTTATTGTTTTAAATATCACTGTTAATTGGTGTAGTCCATTCTACACACTACACTAATTAACACTAACTTTGAAAATTTAAAGTGTCTATATATAAGTGTCTGTATATTGCATTAGTAATTCAACATGTCTCGTTACTCGCTTTAGAACACCATTTAATTTTTAACTGTCATATATTTGTTGTTGTAGTGGCTAACGTTTTGCATATTCTGTGAAAATTTCAGGTCCGTAGCTCTTACGGTTCTCGAGAAAACAGTCTGTGACAGACGGACAGACAGCCTAGCGAAAACAGTTCCGCCAGTTAGTTTCGTGCTCAACAGATCGGGGGGTTATTACGATTATTTCGATTCGTAAAGAAAATCATTCGTATTTGTATACCTTATACATTGTGTTTCGAAAATGTTTTCTTTCGAATCAGAAATACATAATCACCCCACTGTATTAGTTTAAATATCTCTCTCAGAATTTTATGTGAAAGAAAAGAACGCATGGTGTCATGGGACACCAGGTAGGAACGAGGTTCCTGTCAATTTCGGCCTACACCCCATCGTCTTGGGCCTCATCGGCCTTGTGTTTATCGCCCTTCGGCACACTCCACCTAGTCACCAAGCTCAGTGCCATGACACACACCAGCGTTGACAAATGTGCATTTTCTCTGCATTTTGCAGTTTTTCTAAGCATTGAGCAGTTTTGCAGTTTTTTGCTTAAAAAATAAGTTTTTCTGTAAATTCTGCAGTTTTTACATTATAATTTTTTAATCTCAATTTTACTATTTTAATTCCAATTTCGGAAGTCATAGTTTTACCCACTTTGCTTAATATAACAGTGCCAAGGTTTACTAGCACTTTTTCAAACGGCAATAGGTCTACGAAAGCTGTGTTTTTCTATATGGAGTTTGTTAGTTTGCTGTTATTGTTTGCTAGTTAAGTTTATAAAATCAAAATACCGTGCTTTTGACACGTCCTGTATTAATATTAATTCGCATTGCCTTAGTAAAAAAAACAAGTTGTGCAACTTTCTTCATTGAAATAATTCGATCTCTTATAGAATGAATGTGAGATAAAACTCGACAAAATGTATACCAAATCAAACGGTAGACTACATAATTATTTTTTTCAGAACTCAGCGAAATTTTAGTAATTCACAGAAAAAAGAAACACTTTCTTTTGGCTAAGAAAGTGTATTAAATAAATAAATGATTGCTTCAAATAAAACTAAATCTTAAAAACAGAAGCAAAAATTTTAATTACATACTTTATTTATTGCAGTTTGATCCCCTTACGTCAATTCGGAAAAACCAATTTCCCTTTGTAATATTATTAGTTTTATGCGAAATATCCCAAGTATTTCCTTTTCAATTAATAACGGTTGCCGAAGAGGCTTCCGAGATGTCAAAACGTACCAACTTGACATTATTTTACATCCGGCCCTTAGAGTTTGGTACTATATGCTGTATCTCGTTATATTTTTTTTATTTTTTTATTTCATAATTCATAGTTTACAACCGAGCTCTTAGACCTTATGTGATTGTTTAGTAGTATAACAATTTACTTAATATAACAATTATAATTACATATTTTTAGAAGTATTTACAGTACAAGTATGATTGAGTAAAGATCAAAGAAACGAAAAGAGAAAACGAAGTGAAAAGAAAAAGGAAAAGAGACGAAGGGAGGATATAGCGATTCCGTAGTAGGATTAGTCGAACACTTCAAATTTCATATTTGCATTATATGCCAGAGCTTTCAACACACGATTTAGAATAAGTCTCTTAAATGTATATTGATCCAACACAATAGATTATCCGGAATTTTTTTTTTATAAAAATTATGAAATAGTCTGTTAACTTAACATTAACCCACCAAAAATAAGAAATACCTAGGATTTTTATGTGCAGTTTTTTCACATGAAAATCAGGTTTTTTCTTCTAAGGCTGAACCCACACCAACAAAAGACAAAACGTTTTTGTCTTTCAAGTCAAAAACACCTGTTTGATGCTAACCCACACCAAAAAAATAAAGTAATTTCAAATTTTTGTCTTAAAAGACAACTGGAAAGCAGACAGCAATGCGACTATGCTTTTTGTATTTTTTCGTTTTTTTACTTCTCTTAATTGGTGTGGGTTACATCATAAGAAAGCACGTCATTGTGTGCAACAAGGTTTGTTTCAGTCTGTTTTGTCTTACTGTGTGCGGGTATGTTGTATCAAACCAAATGTATTTTCTGCAACTAGTGCGGTTGCGCAGTAAGTCAAAGTGAAAATATTGCGGTTGTTTTGTTTGGTGTGGTTGTCTCATAAGAACTAATGCACTGTTGTCGTATTAGTCAAATAAAATGTTTTGTCCTATGTTGGCGTGGGTTCAGCCTAAATTTAAAGTTAAAAAAATATGACACCCACAAAATATAAAAATTATAATTTAAAAACAGAAATTTCACCTAACTCAATGATACCAAGTGAATAGAGTTTTTCTTTTACCGGACTTTCATTTCTCGGGAAAGCGGGATTGATTTTACAATTTCCCGGGAATCCCCGCCCAACACAAAACGATACAATATATCATTTAACTTAATTTATTTGACCAAAAAACAAATAATAATTCATGAAATCTATTAAATAAGCTTATTAATGCATTAAACATATTTTGTTTTTACCAAAATGACCTAAAAACGATTTTTATTATCAGTACAACATTGCCCATAGTGTACTGCGATGAAGAAATTTTGCCCAAAAAAAGTACTTAACCAATTTTTTTAAATTTTAATAAAAAAAATTTTTTTATTGTACCAATTTGTATAATTTTTCCTTATAATTGCTCTAGCTTTTTAAGCAGAAAAGATATTGAAATGATTTATGCTTCATTCTAAAGGGTAGTAATGAGCATTTCATATTGCTAAACAAAACTGAACTGAAATAATTAAGTGGCCGAAAAGTGGCCACCTGAAAATTACACAGGTCGATTTTCAGTTCAATTCTGTGTGAACTTGTTATACAGTAAATTTGTGTGTTAAAAAAACATCTTCTGCGAAAAAAGTTGAGAAATTTTATAATTTTTGAAAAATTCACAATTTTGAGCTTCAAAAAACCCATTTTGGTATAACAATAAAAACTCCGAAAACAGCTTTACGTAATATGTGAATAGCCCCTTCGTGACAATATGTTATTTTCATTTATTCACGAAAATAAAATATGACTCAAATAAAATGAGCTAATATTTTTCGAAGATCAGCACTAAAAATGTGTTCTTACAAAGTAAAGTTGCCGTAATAATACAAAAAAATCTCGGGAACTCCCGCTCAAATTTACCGTGATTTTTTTCCCGGAAAATGTGCGGGATCCCGGGAAATCCCGAATGAAAAAAATGCAAGAGAATGAAGATAGTGGCCCTTATCGTGTTTGGCGATTTTCGCCTTCGAAATTTTTAATCCCTGACCAAAAAAAAGGGTCTTATAAGTTTGTAGTGTGTATCTGTGACCAAACGGCTGGACCGATTTTGATTTGGTTTTTTCTGTTTGAAAGGAGAGTGTTCTTAGCTATGTTTGAAGAAAATCGGTCCAGCTATTTAGAAGATATCACATCTTTTCTAGATGTATTCTGTTAAATCGGTGTGTTTTTGACACCGTAGCTCCAAAACGGCTAGATCTTGAAATCGATCTAGTTAACTCTAATTGAAAGGTGACTTGATCCAAAATCTTCTAACCTGTGTTTGAAGAAAATTGGTCCAGCCGTTTTGAAGTTATCTATTTTCTTCAGCGGTGTTTAAATTTTTTAATTTAATGTTATTGTAATAGATTTAATTTATTACAAAAATGTCGAAGTCAAAGGTGAAAATAGCCAAACACGATAAGGGTAAGTAATTTCAACCTCTAGATGAAAAAAAGAAAATTTATCAGCGAAAAACCAATAACGCCTGGAAGACACTTAGGCGATACTTCTCAAGAATTTCTTTTCTTTTTCTTATTAACTCCCCTACTTTTTGTTAATAACAAACACAACCCGCGAAACGAATACCTTGTCTGCGGAAAACACCCAGGGTCTATGGCGGAAATCTAACCCTTAACCTCTGGACTGACAGGCTAGCATCGCTACCACTCAGCTAAAAGTCCATCATCTCTATAAATTTTAGCCGCCCAGGTATATCCGTTCTCCTGGAATTCATCCTTTACTGAAATTCCAAATTTTTAATTCAGTAAACCCCAAATTTTTCATTAAAAATCCCACTGTTAGAAATTCGTGGTACAGGGAATCGTAAAATACCCTAAAGTGCATCATCTTCATAAAGTTTAGCCGCCCAGGTTAACAGATGTGGTCATAATTCCATTTGGAATAAGTGTCCTTAGATTTTTCACAGCTAACAGCGCTCTGTTATCGTTGTAACAGAGCTCTGTAAATATATGTGGTTTGTGTCTAGGGTTATAGATTTCGAAATTTATTTGCACAAACATAAGTTGTTGGCTCTCACCAAATCCGATTATGTACTCAACTTCAGAATGGATTTTCTGGATTACATTGTAGTTAGCTTTTAGTTAGTCTAGGAAAATTTAACTATGAGTTGATTATTTTTTGTAGTCGACTAGTGATTTTCCGACAGGGTATTATATAACATTTTCAAACAAGAATATTAATTACCACGGCTCGGACTTTCATGCAAATGATTGTTTTTTGTAGTGATAGATAAAGAGGTATTGACTAATTATCTATGCGAATCATTAAATTTCAAGTAGTTTGGCATCGATTTGTAGTTGCATATTTTAGCATATCTTGGTGGTAATAAATGCATATTTTTGGAGTTATACAATTTTTTTAATGCATCTCAATTTTTTTTTAAAAGGGGTAAAAGTTGGGTTGCAGGTTGCTGATAATGATACTACTGATGGCAACTGGCAACTGAGAGCTGTCAATTTCAGTTGCTATTTAGTGTCTCTTTCTTGCAACCATTAATTTTCAGTTGCCGACTGGGAACGCAACTAAAGTTCGGTTGCATTAAATAATAGACCCAATTATGTTTGTTTTATGTTTTTTCTCTAATAATAATGAAAAAATGGAAAAAAAATACTTTCATATTATATTAGTTTTGGTAATTTCTTCGTAGGTAAATGTATATTTTGGAGCATATTTTTCATTTTTAGGTGCATTTGTTAAGCGCTTAAAATCAATTTTTAGTTGCATGTTAATGACCATTTACACAAATACGTAGTACATAGTAACTGAATAAATAATATTTAATGTCTTTTTATTTCAATGTTACTGCTCCGCCTTGAATACCTTTTCCGTTTTATGACCTTATTTTTATATTGATTGATTTTCGTTTGTTGTTACTGGTTTTATTTCTTCTTTGGTTTGAGGTAGGTTAAATATGAAAATATCATATGATTACATGTTGTACAGACTACTTTATTTCAATAATGTCGCGATTTAATATCACTGATTTTATTTCTCTTGCCTATTTCCTTTTAATAGTAAATGGAAAAAGAACAGCTGTTTTATTTCTCATTTAAAACTCAGTTTTAATGTACATATGTATGCATGCAAACTAATACATATGTACATACATACATATGTACATGCATATGTACATATCGTCACCTTAAACACAAAAGGACGTAAAAAACTAAAGCTTAAAAAAATGTTGTAAATGAAAATAGAACAAAAGCATGAAAAACAACAAATTCAAAGCACCATTGGCGGTAAGAAACATTTTTAAACAGTATGGAACTTCTAAACCACTAAGAGTGCATTTTTAACTTGAAGATTAGAGATTTAGTCATCTTTAATCCTTGTTTTCTGTTTTTAAGATGACAATTAATTACTCTCATATGCCAGCTTAAGCGGCCAACGTTGGCGGTTTAAGCTTACAAGAAATAAGTATGTGAACGAACAAACACATTCGATTGTACTTTTTTTTTTGAATTATTGACAAAATATTAATAATACGATATAAACTCTATTTTTCTGTTGTAAACGCATTTATAGTTTTATTTCTCAGCACATAATAATTATTTCTTAAGTTTTTCTATTGTTTCTTTTTCATTGTGTCTTCTTCTGACAACAGGGTCGTCAGATTTTTTCCGACCTATTTCGCCAAATTGGTTTTAAAAATCGCCAAAATAAATTTTATGTAGTTTTTCTTAATATATATTTGATAATAAACTTGTTTTTATATAATACTTTTTTTAATATAAATTTTATAAAATGATCGTATAAAAATTTTGCAGAAAATCGCCAAAAGTAGAAATAAAATCGCCAAAATTTATTTCTTGTAAAATTTTGTCGTCCAAATTCGAAACTCATTAATGACTATAATTAATATAAGAAAAACCATTGAAATCACATTGTTTTAATTTCTTGCAGACGAGTTTTGGTGGGATTTATTTTTGAAAATATCTTGTTGATGTCGACAAATAAAAAAAAGTAAAACAATGAATAGTTTCAATTTTATAAATTATTAATAATAATAAAATAAAGTTAAATAATAATAATAAAATAAAGTTAAATAATAATGATAAAATAAAGTTAAATAATAATAATAAAATAAAGTTAAATAATAATAATAAAATAAAGTTAAATAATAATAATAAAATAAAGTTAAATAATAATAATAAAATAAAGTAAAAAAAAATTGTTTTAGAAGTTTTATAGCCGAAAAGAATGAAGCTGGAGTTTGGTTTGAGTTGATTGAAGGGGGGCAGGCATTCGTATAAATCATCTTCCCTATGCTCTGTAATAGCTTGTAAATAATCCGCCAATTTTTTCTGCATCAAAGCTATACGCAGCCAAGCACGTGCGCGACCTATGTGAGTGCGAACAGTTAGTAAATCAGGAACACTTGTTGTTATATCCTGAACTCCAGGACAATAGGCCTTGACACATTGCAATAGATCACAGAGTTATTTTCGTGGACTCAATAGTCCCTTCTTTATACGCAAACCATGACCCAAAACATGTTCAATAACAATAAAGAATTGTTGCAAAAGCGAATCATCAGAATCCAAAATTCGGGTAATTCTTTTACCTCCAATTTATAAATATTTATCAAATTACTACGTTCAATTTCAGCGGAATCGCAAGCGGGCTTTTCTTTTTATCAGGTTAACAGCACCAGATACTGCTGAAGCAGCGTTTGAGACAATGTAACTTAGATGATAAGGATTCTGTGCGTCGAAATGTGTCGTGTAACCGGTTTCAACAAAAATAATTTTTTAAATCACATAATTTAACATAAATGTTTTTTTATTGTGTCACAATATTGAAACATATACTTATGCATATATATGTCTTTTGTTTACATTTTTAGTAGCTTTAATTAGCATAGAGTTACATTTTTTATGGTACACTTTTCACATTTCAGCGCTTTTTATTTTCAAATTAGCGTTTTATTTGTAAAATTTTTTATGTGGCAATATGTTAATTTGGCAATTAGTAAATGCATTACGTGAACAACGTAAAGCTTGACGACCGACAAGTCGATAGTTAGTGGGTCGCTCAAACGAACTACAATGAGAGACTTGTCGTTAGTCGATCGAGTTGTCGATCGACATCGTGCGTTAGGCTGTTAAGCTTCCACTTAAAAACGGCAAACACGGTTATACGTATTCAATTCAAAAAAAAAAAAAAAAAATATTACGTAAAATAATTATTAAATGCGATCGGCCAGCGCAAAAAGTTATATGTTTTTACTTCTCTGTTGTCTGTCTGGAACTAAAATGCAGACAAATATCTAAGAAACCAGTTAAAGCATGTGTAAAAACAAAAACAAATAAATAGCTTTGATTGTAGGTATTGATATAAATGCCCATCAAGCGAAAAATAATATAAGCTTTGTGATTGTTGTATTAAATTAAATCGGATACAGGAGACTTCGGCTAACTAAATTGAGTTTGTGTGAGATGAATGGAAGAATTTACAAGAAAAAATCCTTGTATTCTATTTCATTTCAAAAGTTTGTTAAATAGCTGATGTTTCCTTATAAAAAGATTCACCTTCATAAGTGGTAAAAGTGAACAAAACTGATACGTTCTGCTAATCTGATTTGAATATTCCAACACTCCACATAATAAAATAATTTGAATTTACTATATTGAACTAAAAGCCGAATTAATAAACTTCAGACAATTAGTGCTCAATTAAATTTATTTTCAGATTAATTGATTCGAGTCTGCTAATAAGATTAAGCTCTTCCTTAAAAACCGACTCCAAATGGATTCGTTTGAAAATTGAAATGATTTTTGGTTTTCAGAATTATATCATTGGAAGTCTGTAGCTAATACAGGAGTGAAGCTACAGAGGGACAATTTTAACTACCTCGGGTGTGAAATAGTTTGTGTGGTTTGTAACTTTCTCAAAAACATACTGACCGATTTTTAAGATTAGTAAAAAAACTCAAATTTCGGGAGAAAGCTTGTATTTTATACAAAAATAACGACAAATTTTTATTTTCTCTGAAATTTGTACTATGAGCTTTAAATACATTCAGGCAAGTTCTGTATTCCATGTGGAATAAAGTCTTCGAAATTGTCATTGCATTGCTGTTATAAATAATAATTTGCAACAACAATGCTTTGCCAATTCCGAACATTTTAATTCCGCATGGAATACAGAACATACCCGATTATTTAACTACTGGTTAGAACACGAAAATACCAGAAAAGGACGTGTGTGAAGATAAATATGCCGAGTTAAATATGTTTTTACGTAAATGCTTACGTTACAACATATTTAGGTGTGAAGATAAATATGTTATGACGTAACGAAATTGGAGTTAATAAGCTAATTATGTGGGAAAAAACATATTTAGGAAGTTTTTATAGATTTTTTTATTCGATTCTATTGGAATATAATTATATTTAATATAATTACAATTCTGACAATGATTTTGGCCAAAGTGGCCAAATGAAGGGTTGGCATGCAATCCCACTATATAGGAAATGACTAGTAGGATACTTTCTACAACCAATTTCATTGGAATCCCTGAATTGAGTTTGTGAACAATTTTACAGCTCATTTAAATTAATTTTTGTTCATACGTATGATCTCTGAGGGATTTTGGCCAAAGTGGCCAAATGAAGGGTTGGCATGCAATCCCACTATATAGGAAATGACTAGTAGGATACTTTCTACAACCAATTTCATTGGAATCCCTGAATTGAGTTTGTGAACAATTTTACAGCTCATTTAAATTAATTTTTGTTCTCTGAGGGATTTTGGCCAAAGTGGACAAATGAAGGGTTGGCATGCAATCCCACTATATTGGAAATGACTTATTATATCATTGCTCATTGCATACGACGTAAAATATGTTTTCGCGCTGTTATATTGCAAGTTTTCATAGGATGACATCAATATAATGAACAAGTTTTGATACCATATCCAGAATTCATTTATGTCACAAATATTCAGGGATTCCAATGAAATTTGTTGTAGAAAGTATCTGTTCAAAGATAATTGAACATAGAAATTTAGAAATGTTTATTAAGGTTACTTATCAATATATTTTAAGATATAAATAAGTTCATTAGTTAAGGGATGCTAAATTTTTCCTTATCTGTTAGTAATAAATATATGTTTGAGCAGTAAACATAGTTGGTCCTTCGAAGTTTATAATTAATAGAATCAGTGCAAGTTAATTGCAATCGTTTTCACAATGAATCAAGAAACCATAAAAATGTTGTTGAAGAGACAAAGAGAAATAGGAGGTACAATGGAAGCCTATATCAATAAAATTGAATCAGGACTGATGCGGCAGACAAAAATTGTGGAAACAAAACGATTGGTTGACAGCTATTGGCTAGAGTTCCACAGCAATCATAAGAGGTTGGTGGAAGCCGGCATAAAGGATGGCAGTTATTTTGAAATTGACTATTATTCTGAAATTGAAGCAATAGTAATGAAAATTCGCGGTATGCAAATAGAAGATGTGTCAAAAGATGACTCCATTTCAGCAGCCGGAAAATTAGAAGAAAGGGTTTCAGCTAGCGAAGGTGGTTCACGAGAAGAAAGCACCATAGCCGGTGAAATTCTATCAGCAGGTAACTATGAGATCGGTGTTTTCCTTGAAAATTCAAAAGAGTTTAGAAATTTCATAGAGGGTGAAATATCGATTATCAAGTTTAACAAGCTTCCAGAAATCTTAGAAAAAGAACTAGATTTCAGATTTAATAGCATTCAGAAAAGCTTCAACGATACTGTAAGAAAGAGTCAAGAAGCAGTGAGTAGTAACAACAGAACAATCGGATTATATTTTGACGCTCTTAGAACTATTAAAGCTCAAATAAAAGAAGATGAAAAACAACAATTCATGCCGCCATCAACACCAAAACTACAAGAAATAAAAATTCCTTACTTTGAAGACGGAAGTAGCGAATGGTCTTCGTTTTATGACCTATTCGATACATTGGTTCATAAAAATGAATATCTATCAAAAGCAGAAAAAATGCAGCGATTGAAAAGTCTGCTAAAAGGGAACGCTGCAAAGTTGGTTTCACATTTTTATTGTACAGAAGATAATTATGATGACACGCTAAAAATGTTGAGAAGCCGCTATGAGAACAAAAGAACATTATTTGACAACTTGGTTGACACGTTGTTAGATCAGCCAAAGTTAAATAGTGAAAATCCAGCAAATATTCGATTACTATTGGACACTACATCAACTTGTGTAAGATCCTTAACTAAGATGGGGCTCAATATGGAAGATTCTAAGCCTTTGATAGCTAGAATATTAATTCGAAAGTTCGATAGCGAAGCAATTCAACAGTATGAATACAGTGTTAAGAAAACAAAAAAAATTCAAAAGCTTGAAGACGTGCTTGATTTTCTAGAGCAAATGGCGCAAGCACAAGAGACATTTAAGACAAAAAAATATCCAATCACGCACCAACAAAAATCATCTTCTAAACATACTGCTTCAACAGACAACGCAACTACTCTTTGTGCCTTTTGCAAAAACAAAGGTCACAAAGTTGCAGAATGCAGAAAATTTTTGCAACTGAATGTTATAGACAGGCGAACATGGGCAAACAAAACAAAAATTTGTTTCATATGCCTGTATCATTCAGTAGAGAAAAAATGTTACAAGTCATCTATAAAATGTAACAAATGTGGTAAAGGTCATCATGTACTACTGCATGTCGACTATCCTAACACTAACAAGTTCCAAACAACAAAAGAAGATGCATCCAGTTCATATATCGCTAAAAAGGAAATAGGTACATCTTTATTAGCTACTGCTTTAGTAAAAGTTAGAAGCATCCACGGAGAGTTAGTTACTTTGCGAGCGTTAATTGATCAAGGATCACAAGATACTTCAATCTCGGAAGAAGCTGTACAAATTTTGCAACTACCTAAAATGAAGACTCCAAAAACTAACTTAATTGGGTATTGCGGTACCGTAGTAGCAACAGCGAAAGCTAAAGTAAATCTCGAAATAAGACCACGAACGATCAGCAATGAGGTATTTAATATTGAGGCGCTGGTACTTCCGTCATCTTTAGTGGGAGTGCAACCTGTCGTATCTTTCGACTACGATTTAAGTAAGTGGGAAAATTATACCTTGGCCGATCCGAATTTTAACAAGTCAGATAGGATTGATATAGTGATTGGCAGTGACTTAATACATTTACTGTTAGATGAATTTGCAGGAGCTAAAAAAGTAGAATCAATTGTTGGCCAAAAAACTAAATTAGGCTGGATTTTGTCTGGTGTTTTGAAAAAATCGGCACCGTCAAATAAATCAACAGCAGCACTCGCAACAGGTCTGGAGCAGTTTTGGGAGATTGAAGAGGTTCCAGAATCTAACCAAATAACTTCAGAAGACAATTGTATTAAATTTTTTAATAACACAACTACAACGACGAAAGACAACAAATTAGTGGTAAGACTTCCATTTGAAGAATATCGGGAGCTTGGAGATTCAAGAAGTCAGGCTATGGCACGATTATTAAACATTGAAAAAAAATTGTCAAAGGATCCTGAATTAAAACAGAAATATGTAGAGTTTATGCGAGAATACAGCACGCGCGGTGACATGATAAGGGTTCCTAAAAATACTGGAAAATTTTATATGCCTCATCAAGCTGTCTTAAGAGAAGATAGTATCACCACAAAATTACGAGTGGTATTCGACGCGTCAGCCAAAACTACGAATAAACGCAGCCTGAATGATATCCTAAAAATTGGTCCAAAGCTTCAGAAAGATATTTTCGACATTATTTTAAAATGGAGGCTTTGGAAATATGTTGTTACTGCGGATGTAGAGAAAATGTATCGACAGATATTAGTGAATATTGAAGACCAAGCTTATCAACATATATTGTGGCGTGAAAATCACAATCAACCTATAGGTGAATTTAGGCTAACTACAGTTACATACGGAACATCATCAGCTCCTTTTTTTAGCAAAAAAATCGTTAGCATACATTGGTGAGAGTTGTTCAAAAGAAAGCATTAAAAATATTATTATCAACGATTTTTACATGGATGACTTGATGACAGGAGCAGATTCTAAAGATGAATGTAAATATATTCGGGAAGAAACTTCAACACAATTAAGCAAATTTGGGTTTCCTTTGCGTAAATGGATGTCAAATAGTCCCGAGATATTAGAAGAAATTAGTGAGAAAACAATACTGGAAGTAATGCCGATAAACAATGATGAAATGGTTAAAACACTAGGTCTACAATGGCAGCCAAGAAAAGACGTATTCATGTTCGTGATTAAAGCTGATTATGCAGGTAAAGTTACAAAAAGACGTGCTTTGTCTGTACTGGCGAAAATCTTTGATCCATTAGGTTGGCTTTCACCGTTCACAACTCGTATTAAACTGTTCATTCAAACACTATGGCTTAGAAAAACCGAATGGGATGAATGTCTGGATGATGAATTACAATCAAAATGGTATAAAATACTAAAAGAACTACCAATTTTGCAAAAAATAGAAATTCCTCGGTGGTATAATACTTCATCTACAAAAATATTAATTCATGGGTTTGCAGATGCATCCCAAAAGGCGTATGCGACTGTTGTGTATTGTAAAGTGGGTGAGACAGTTAGTTTGGTAGCAGGAAAAAGTAAAGTGAATCCTGTTAACAGGAAAACACTACCGAAATTGGAGCTTTGTGCAGCGCATCTTTTGTCGAAACTAATAAGTAGAATTTTATTAGCAGTTCATCAACCAATTGAAATCAATGCCTGGAGTGATTCTACTATTACATTAGCCTGGATAGCCAACAACAAAAGTAAAGATCGATTTATTAAGACCAGAGTAGACGAAGTTAAGTCAAATATACCTACTGCTATTTGGAGATATGTTGACACGAAAAGTAACCCTGCAGATGCTGCATCAAGAGGAGTGGCCGCGAATAAAATTTGCAAGTTGTGGTGGAATGGGCCTACGTGGTTGGATACTGAAGAATCAAGCTGGTCAACGAAAAATAAGCAGACGATTAGTTTAGCAACAAGCGAATTTAGAAGTGAATCTTGGCTAGATGAACTTTGTCTGAGGTTTTCATCATATCGGAAACTAGAACGAGTGATTGCATATGTTAAACGATTTATAGGTAAATTAAAACGACAATTCTATGTTGG
The DNA here is from genome assembly GCA_956483635.1 of Panzeria rudis. Taxonomy (NCBI): domain Eukaryota; kingdom Metazoa; phylum Arthropoda; class Insecta; order Diptera; family Tachinidae; genus Panzeria; species Panzeria rudis. The sequence goes on from OY101449.1 coordinate 85,751,539, forward strand.
ATGGCTTACATCAAAAGAACTCAACGAAGCAAAAAACATAATAATTTGTCAACATCAGAAAGAGAATTTTACTGGAGAAATACAAAATTTAAAACGCGGAAAAGATGTACCTCATAAAAGTAAAATTGGTACTCTACACCCTTTTTTGGATGAAAGCGGAGTTCTTCGAGTCGGAGGTCGAATCCAACATTCTGATCTAAGTTATGATCAAAAGCATCCCATCATACTAGAGAAGGCTTGGTTGGCTGAATTAATAATAAAAGATGTCCATTTATCGACACTACATGGAGGTAATATGCTGATTACTTCTATAATTCGCCATGAATATTGGATTATTGGATTGACACGCATAACAAAAAAGGTTGTGAAAAATTGTGTTCGATGCATTCGATATGGAAAAACAAAAACTATGCAAATAATGGGGAATCTTCCGTCAGCTCGAGTTAAAGTTTCAAGTCCATTCGTGCATACAGGTGTCGATTATGCAGGTCCAATATGGATGAGGTGTTCTAAAGGCAGAGGGCGAAAATCTTTCAAGGGTTATATAGCCGTTTTCGTGTGTATGGCAACAAAAGCCATTCACCTAGAAGCCGTAAGTGATCTCACCACCGATGCATTCTTAGCGGCATTACGCCGATTCTTTTCAAGAAGGGGTAAGGCAGCATGTTTATATTCGGACAATGGTACAAATTTCGTAGGTGCAGCGCGAACGCTGGATAAAGAATTCGTAGAAGCTGTTAAAAACAATTCGTCTATGAGTGAGATCCTTGCAAGTGAAAAAATTGAATGGCATTTTATTCCCCCGGCAAGCCCCCATTTTGGTGGAATCTGGGAGGCCGGCGTGAAGTCTGTCAAATATCATCTCAAAAGAGTGATTGGAGAGAGTGTGCTGACATTTGAAGAGATGTCGACGTTATTATCTCAAATAGAAGCGGTTTTAAATTCAAGACCGATATACGCCTATGAATGTGATGCTGAAGAAATCGATGTATTAACCTCAGGTCATTTTTTGATAGGGCGACCGCTAATAGAAATTTCTCAAATTGTTAATGAACGTAGCATAGGATCACTAGATAGATGGAAACTAGTTCAGAAAATTAAGAAAGATTTCTGGCAGCGTTGGAAGAATGAATATTTGGTTACATTGCAAAACAGGTATAAATGGCGCAGTGAGAAGAACAATCTGGTATCGAATCAAATAGTGATAATAAAAGATGAAGCAGCATTTCCTTCGAGATGGCCATTGGGTAGAGTTTTAGAAACCCATGAAGGTAAAGATGGAAAAGTTCGGGTAGTGACGCTGAAAACGTCTGGTGGGATTTTGAAGCGACCAATTCATAAGCTTTGTCCTTTGCAGCCTATAGAAGAAAAGAATGGTAAAAAGGAATTTAAGACATCACGGGGATGTTACATCACCAGGCCGCTAAAATCATCGAGTAATACCTGGAAGCTCTTCTCATTAGTAATATTAATGTTGATGACGCTGGTTAGTTCTACAAGTCGAGAAGTTAATATTGAAAAAATGATAAAAAAGCTTGGCGACGGAACTATCATGTATTTGGACAAGATCGGCGTGATGAATCGTATAGCGTCGTCATGGAGTTTAGTTGCCTATTACGATATGGATGCCTATTTTACAACTGTGGATCAGGTAGAAGCTTCGCTGGGCAAGTGCGAATCCTTGTGCCATAAATTGCGTCAGTTTGAAGATCAGTGCGGCATCGTGCTGAAAGGTATTGAAGAAAGGCTGAATATCATTAAAGTGAACGATGAATTATTTGCACATCGAAATAAACATCGAAAGCGAAGAGCACCTTTTGAATTTGTTGGGTCATTCTACCATGCGCTGTTTGGAATGATGGATGCTCAAGATAGAGAATTGGTCGAAGAGAATATGCGAGTAGTGCTAGAGAACGAGCATAATATAAAACATCTTGTTGAAAGGCAAACATCGGTTGTTGAATCAACAATCAACATTTTAAAGAAATCCACTGAGGAAGTAAGCATGCAGTTCAGAAAAATTAATGCGAAGATAAATAATATAAGCCAGATCATTAATACTGATTATTTCGTATATAAAGAATCTATTAATTTCTTTATGATGACAAAGCAGCTAGAATCGATGATCAGCGATGCAGAACAAATACAAATTCAAATTATTGGTCTACTTATGGATATCAATCATGGCAAACTCAACCCGAATCTGATCCGGCCTCAACAATTATTGGAAGAAGTATTTAAGATTAAGGAGCAGCTAACATCAACATTGCGTCTGCCGGGAAAAACGAAAGAAGTCACTCTACAATCGATATATCGGCTAATAACAGCAAAAGGAGTGTTCATAGATGGGAAGTTGGTTATCGAAATTAAGATCCCATTATTGGAGAAACAGTCTTCCGATGTATACAATATTTTACCGCTCCCAATTCTAAGCAATGGTGTAAAAATTCAAGCCGTTACACGACAGCAGTTTTTAGTATACAACTATCAAACAGATGCTTATCATTTTATTTCCCAATCAGTGCTAAACAAATGCCAAAATGATGATGATGATGATGAATACCTGTGCAAGGGTAACTGGGCTTGGGAAAATGCGAATGACAACTCCTGTGAATTGGCTTCATTAAAGCCAACAAATGCATATCATTGTTCTTATGATAGAAGAGAAGTTGAAAGTGTATGGCTGGAACTTCATGAGAAGGGTAAATGGCTTTTCAGGGTGTATGAGAAGTCAGTAGCGCATGTCAAATGTTCAACTGTAGATCAGCAGATAGTTGAGTTACCGATGCAAGGGATTATAACGCTAGGAGCTGGATGCACAGCAAGAGTAGGACGTACCATCCTGACATCACATCAAGAATGGAGTTCTGTACAGCACTACAATTTTAAGGGTCACCTCTTCAAAGACGTTCAAGATCTTAAGATGATTACTCATCTGAGATTGATACTTTACTAAAAGAGATTGTCGAAATTAAGAAGGAAAACATTGAATTGAAATTTTTAAATTGGCATCATTCTACAGGTCATGTATCTTTAATTATTATTATAATAGCTATAATAATCATTGTTATAATTGTGATATTAAGATATTGTAAGAGACAGAGGGGAGTAGATGTTATATTTAATTTGCCCCGGCAGAATGTTCAAAGATAATTGAACATAGAAATTTAGAAATGTTTATTAAGGTTACTTATCAATATATTTTAAGATATAAATAAGTTCATTAGTTAAGGGATGCTAAATTTTTCCTTATCTGTTAGTAATAAATATATGTTTGAGCAGTAAACAGTATCCTAGTAATCATTTCCTATATGGTGGGATTGCATGCGAACCCTTCATTTGGCCATTTTGGCCAAAATCCCTCAGAGACCATACGTATGAACAAAAATTAATTTAAATGAGCTGTAAAATTGTTCACAAACTCAATTCAGGGATTCCAATGAAATTGGTTGTAGAAAGTATCCTAGTAGTCATTTCCTATATAGTGGGATTGCATGCCAACCCTTCATATGGCCACTTTGGCCAAAATCCCTCAGAGATCATACGTATGAACAAAAATTAATTTAAATGAGCTGTAAAATTGTTCACAAACTCAATTCAGGGATTCCAATGAAATTGGTTGTAGAAAGTAGCCTACTAGTCATTTCCTATATAGTGGGATTGCATGCCAACCCTTCGTTTGGCCACTTTGGCCAAAATCCCTCAGAGATCATACGTATGAACAAAAATTATTTAAATGAGCTGTAAAATTGTTCACAAACTCAATTCAGGGATTCCAATGAAATTGGTTGTAGAAAGTATCCTACTAGTCATTTCCTATATAGTGGGATTGCATGCCAACCCTTCATTTGGCCACTTTGGCCAAAATCCCTCAGAGATCATACGTATGAACAAAAATTAATTTAAATGAGCTGTAAAATTGTTCACAAACTCAATTCAGGGACTCCAATGAAATTGGTTGTAGAAAGTATCCTACTAGTCATTTCCTATATAGTGGGATTGCATGCCAACCCTTCATTTGTCCACTTTGGCCAAAATCCCTCAGAGAACAAAAATTAATTTAAATGAGCTGTAAAATTGTTCACAAACTCAATTCAGGGATTCCAATGAAATTGGTTGTAGAAAGTATCCTACTAGTCATTTCCTATATAGTGGGATTGCATGCCAACCCTTCATTTGGCCACTTTGGCCAAAATCTCTCAGAGATTATACATACGTATGACCAAAGATGAGTTTTCATAAAACTTTTCAGAAAATCATTGTCAGAATTGTAATTATATTAAATATAATTATATTCCAATAGAATCGAATAAAAAAATCTATGAAAACTTCCTAAATATGTTTTTTCCCATATAATTAGCTTATTAACTCCTATTTCCTTACGTCATAACATATTTATCTTCACACCTAAATATGTTGTAACGTAAGCCTTTACGTAAAAACATATTTAACCCATTAAGGCCCTGCGTTGCGTTTTCGCGACGTTCACTTAAACCTCCCCTCAGGCATTTTGTGTTTACCTGATATTGTAATAAAGCACAGTGAAATAAAATTTAGCTTAATATCTAATCGACCTGTTTTTGGATTTGTATCATACATACTTTGTTTTTATAAAAAAATTTTATTTAAAATTTAATTTTTCCTGTTTTTTTGGGTACTTTTGGAAATTGTTAAAAAAAATAAACTAATATATAATGTACCTATCTCAAACTTTTGACGGTGGTAGCTAACATACGAACATTATTATTTCTACTGAAAAATATAATCATCTGAGTCATTTGCCACTATTTTTATGATTGGATTTATAAGTGATGCGAAAACGCAACACTGTGCCTAAACGATATACAAATTACATAAAATTATCAAATGCAAACATATTTATACAATCACTTGCTATTTAAAACAGCATAATAAAAACATGTGTGTATGCATGTTAATTGTCGGACAGGGTTCACAGAGGGCGATTTTTGATACCCAACTTTTAATTCAGCTGGGAGAAAGACAGATAAAAAGTGTGTTGCTTTCTCTGTCTTTCTCGCGTTTATATGTGCTCAGTGGAAAGTGCAGATGGCAAAACGGCTTCCAAACTAATAGTTGTACCATCCTCCAAGATGAATAAGGTCTTGCAAGAACTCCACAATGGTCCTAGTGGCTGTCATCTTGGAGTGACAAAGACACTTGAGAAACTAAAACAGCGTTTTTACTGGGTTGGATGTCAGTAAGCCGTAGCCGACTGGGTAACAAACTGCCCACAGTGCATCGCAGCAAAAGGTCCAGTAAGATAAAGTTGAGGATAGCTGCAACAATGCAATTCGAGTGCACGATTTTAGCGAATAGTAATGGATGCAGCAGGTCCTTTCCCCGTCAGCGAGGCTGGAAATCGATATGTTCTAGTGGTAATGGACTATTTTAGTAAATGGCGATAAGTATATACCACAGTCTGATGGCATGGTAGAGAGATTTAATCGTACCCAAGAGGAGTAAGCGTGCATCAAAAGGACTGGGATGAGCATATTCCCAAATTTTTATTGGCATATAGCTGAGCATTACTTGACATCACGAACATCCGCTAAAATTATTTTCGGAACGGAATTAAAATTGCCAGGTGATTTGAAATTTGGCGTTAAGCCTGCACCAACAAGTGATGACGGTACCAGCACTTCCCAAGAGAAAGAAAATTTAATTGAGCTGCATGAATTCGTACGCAATTGAATTAAATATAAAATGTATATCTTTTTTACTTTTTTTCTAAAGACATGAATAAAATATTTTAAATTAAAATTTTTACAAATGCGTTTGATTTTTATATCGTTAAGGCCCAACGTTGCGTTTTCGCAACGGCGATTATCTGGGCTCACACTGATCCGATTTGCCTAAAAATAGTTTTTTTTTTCTTATTTAGGTATAAACAATCAAATTTGAAAATTTTCATGATTATAGCTCAATGGGATCGTGGCTCGGGCCTTAATGGGTTAACTCGGCATATTTATCTTCACACACATCAGAAAAGGCATGTTTTCAAGCAAAGGCACATAATATAACAAAAAAGTGGGCATTTGACCAGGCTCATCTTCCAACAAGTAAATCGACGCGCTGAATGCTAATCTGAGGTACGTTTGGCTCGTTACCTATGAAATTTCGAGTAAATAGCGAAAAACCGAAGTTTTTCGAAATTTTTAACAGTTTTTTGCAATTTATTCGAAATTTTAGAACGGACTTCAAAAGGCATGACTCCATAAATTTGACTCCTCATCTACAGCCATTATTAGGCGCTAATGTAGTATGAGTTTTCAGGAGGGTGTGGGCGGAATGTGGCGAGCTTTTAACTGAAATATACTATTTTACTAAATTTCTTTTAGAAACTGAACAGAAATTAGGTATAATTTATTCTCTTTTTTTGGTAGGGGGATATCACATTTTTCCCCTGTATCCGCGCCTGACCATTATAATTTTTAGACAAATCCATTAGTAGTTTAGTAGTTCCACACTTATCACTTTTTTAAATTTACACCACAGTGCGTCCGTTCGCATATAAGGTGACGATATGTATGTATATATTAGGGATGTAACGATACGCCGTTTTGCCGATCCGATACCGATTCCGATACTTAAAAATAAATATCGCCGATACCGATTCCGATACCGATACGAATATTTAAATTGAGTTCAAATTTAGATTAACAAAACTCAAGAAGGGACATTTTTTATTAAACAAAATTACAGTGTAAGAGATTATTAATATTTAAAATTGATATTAACCCAGTATATAAAATTGGAAGTAATTTTTAAGGAACTGCATTTTTATTGCTTCCAAAGAATCTATATTAAAAATATGCAGATCATTAGTAGAAATGCAACTACAAATTTGTAATTCCTTTATAATTTTAAAAAATACTCGCCATGCTTTTTAAAAAATCGATTTTTAAGGGACATTTATCAACTATTATTCTTCTAAATAACTTAATAGCTTAATTATTAAAAGTCTTCTAAAAGTTTATATATATTCACTTAAATTTACATGAAAACAGTTTTGTGTTTAAATTCGCATAAAAAGAAACGAGTTCTAAAAATGAGTAATTTTTCATCCTTTTTTTGAGGAATCATTATAGAACACCGAAAAAGATATTTGTCCTAACATCGCTTCAAATTCGGTATTGGTAATCGAAAAAGAGAACTTCTGGCAGTGACAAGCAAATGTGAAACTAATTAGAAATTATCCAAATTTGCAATATTTCCGGATCGCGAATTCTACATTTTTATTACTTCTTTGGAGTGTCTTTTTTAAATAAGATTTAAAAAACAACGAATTAAATTTGAGTTCATGGTAAAATTAAGAATAAATAAATTATTGTTTTTGCAAAATAACAGCGTGAAATATTATTAATTTTTAAAATTGATATTAATAAGATTTAAAAAATAACGAAATGAATTTAGGCCCTAATTGTGTAAATCACGTCACCAAAGTGAATTTGTATACAGAACAAAAACAAAATTTCAAATATTTGATCAATTTATTTTATTTTTCATAAAAATTTTAAAATATTTGATAGGTAAAGAAAAGCTTTAATTTCTATACGTTTGTTTGGTGAAAAATTTTTATGAAAAACAAAAACAAATATTTGAAATTTTTTCAAATTTATTGTTACTTTAACATAAACTTCACTTCGGTGATGTGATGTGATATACACAATTAAGACCTTAGTTCTTGGTAAAATTAACAAAAAATAAATAATTTGTCAAAAAAAAATTGAAAAAAATTTTTAAAGTATCGTCGTATCGACAGTAAAATATCGCCGATACCGATGTATCGGAAAATCTGAAGTATCGCCGATATATCGGTATCGGTATTCGTTACATCCCTAGTATATACATACAAGCATACATGTGTGTATGGATTTAAAGAGAATATTATTGCATTTAAAGGCTCTGACCACCGTCAAATAAACACGTCAATCAATGCATATGTGTGAGTGTCGTGTGCCTGTCGCTTAAACGGCGATGTACAAATAAATTCATCAATCAGCATTTAATAAGTATACAGGTGGCCGCATAAGGGCAACAAATATAACAAAACAAAATAATGCTTGTCAAAAAACTTGACGCATTTGACGCAGCTTCTACACAAAACTACTAGCGCAAAAAATATACACCTGCCCTCGTGCTGCCTCCAGTAAACTTATTACACCACTATTACAAAAAAAAAACTGACATTTTCTTTGTCAATCACAATTGGCGACGATCAAATAATTGCTCATCAAATTAAAATATCAAAACTTTTTGATTATCATGAATCAGAGCCGACAACGCGTACGTGTTGCCGAAAAAGCCCGACCGCACGCACACACTTAGAACGTTGACGTGATTATTTGACCGTCCCCAGACCCCTTAAAAAATGTGCAATATCATACAATGTTCATAGATACCCGGTTGGCCAACTCGTCGTAGAGGATATTTTCATCAACGACTACTTAAGGAAATTACGACATATGTCATGCACGATATTTGTCGATTACAGTTTCTTTTAAGACAATCTAACAGAAACTGTACTCAAAGAATGGGTAAAAGAAAAACTACTCAACTAGTCATGTCAACTAGTTGATAGATATTGTCCGCAAGCTAGTCTTGCAACGTTCAATTTAAAACTGCATAATTTCGTTACAACAAAAAACCATACTCTTCGTATACCAGCAAATAAACTTCTTGTAAACATTGTCGCTCAGTCTGTCACCAGTTTGAATCATTTTGATACATTCCTGCTTGCTAAAATTGAGCGAAATTGAGCTGGTGAAAAGTTATGTTACAATGTGTTAAAACTTCATGTATTAAATACTCTCTGAGCGACAAACTCCTCAAATTGTTATTGTAGAACACGTGTAAAAAAGAATGTTGTCATTTACATGGTGAGAAAATATGAGTGAGTGTCGCTCTTGTTGTCATGTATGAACTTAGCGGTCATTTGTTCGAAAATGTCCTTACTGATCTGTTTGAGCTGTCACCAACAGGTCATCGACGCTTTAACATTGTCGTGCATCGGTCTTGCAAGTTGTCACAAAGACATGGCGAACCGGGATATTACACTTTGATGTTCTTACGCAAACTATTACATAATTTCTTCGTGTTTATTTTTTCTATTTTTTATATGGCGCTAATATATTTTTGCAAATAAAAGTATGTATGTACATTCGTGTTATGAGTTAACACCCCCTATCTCTCTCTGTCCACCCACTATAATTTTTTTGGACTCATACAAAAGCACGTTATTCGTTATTGCACATTATTATACGTTATTGCCCATCCCTCACTGCTCTGTTTACAGTTGCCCCATGCAAAATAAGTAGGACTAAACAAACAAGAGTTTATTGATGAGCGGGACAAAAAGGCGTTCAACGGGCTAGAAATTCCAAAAGATATTGACCTTTTAATTAATCTTTTCTATAGTTTGTAACGTGGATTTTGTTGTCGGCTGAGGTAACTTAGTCGCGTCCAGGGTCTTCTTACGGATCCACAAACCTTAAGTAATAAGACCTTTGATTTTCCCTTTCTGGGGGCAAAATAAAATAATCTTTTTATTGAATATTCTTTTCTTCTATATCTAGTTGTTTAATTTAATACGAAGATAGCTATGATAACTTAAACATAATCGGGAGTCAGATAGATTCGGTTTATGGCAGGCACGGTTCATACAGCTTGAGGCGATAGGCTAGTAAACAATAGGTTCAACTTCGGGGCTTTAGGCTCGTATATGGCGGGTTCGGGTCGTATATTTTCAAGCGGCTCGTTCGTAGAATAGTAAATCGGCTAATAGTATTCGGGTTCGCACGCACCTTAATATCGGAGTTTACAGGTTGGCAGCTTTACAGGATCGCAGGTGTACGGGTTCGGTGATAACAGGTTCGGAGATATCAGGTTCGGGGATAACAGGTTCGGAGATATTAGGTTCGCGGATAACAGGTTCGGAGACAACCGGTTCGATGATCGCTGGTTCGACGATTTCAAGTGCGACGAATAACAGGTTCAAGTTACATACGTACAAACATTCTTAAACTAATGCCTACAATATTACAATCGGTACTTAGCCTAGAGAACAGTCAGCCAAAGCCGCTGTGAGAAAAAATTGGTGACTGCCTTTTCCACTACGGAAATCCCAGTCGATTCTTGTTCAGAATCAGAGAGCAAATTCTTGTCGTGTATGAATCGCTGCTGATTGTGTGCCAACCTAACCTACTTATGCTAAACATTTTATGAACTAAACGAGAGTTACGTACGGAAAAAGTTACAACTAGATATCCCGCATTTCTTATAATTCACACTACCCTGCAGTTCTTAGATTTATATTATATTACTATTTTATTGGATTATATTATTTAATTTTTATACCATATTATTATCTTCCTATATTATTCCTGCTATTTTGTTATTATTTTGTTAGTATTACACTTATAACTACAAATTATGAACGTGAAAATAGCTTTGTTATTTCTACGTTACAAGTTGCTACACTTTTTTAACTCGTTTGTCCGTAAACTCTAAAAAAGTCTTCGTCTAAAACGGCCAAAAGGGAAATTTTTCGAAGAAAAGGGGCAACTCTCTTAAAAACGAAATAATTAAACTAATTCTCACGTTTTAAGTATTTATAGGGCTTTAAATATTTTTGGACTAACACCCAATTCATACGCTGATTTAAAATTCACGTTTTATTTTTAATTCTCTTTAAAAGTTCTTCTAAAAACCTTTTGTAATTATACGATCAGCGTGACCGTTTTACGATTAAAGTGGCAATTTGCCACATTTTTAAGTGCCTTGCCACTTTTAGTGCCCATTTTTCAAAATGACCTAAATTATGTGTGTGAAGATAAATATGTCTGTCAAGTTAAATATGTTTTTTTAATTACCGCATGCGATATTTTTATTGTCTATGTATATTGTACTTTTTCTACAAATACGCTTACTGTGCCCAAACTCTTCTTCCTCGTCGAATGAAACCTAGTGGACATTAGACAATGGCTGGTGCTACTAAACTGCGTTTTTAGTTTTCCTCAATTGTATTTCTGAAATTTTTCATAAGCTTTTGAATATATGACTAAGTTAAATATTCTCAAATAATCAAAAGTTTATGAAACATTTCACAAATACAATTCAGGAGCCCCAATAGAACACTCCGTAGCCCCAATAGAACACTGAAGATGGCACATAGCAGAAACCGGTCTGTTTATCAACCAAATTTGACGTGGGATGACGGAAAATCGTTCCAAATAATCTTAATTCAATCGAAGAAGGCTGAAGGAGTTTGGCTTGAGGAGCTTAACGATTGCAATCATTAAAACGCTAGCACTTGTCGCATAACTACAAACACTTGGTTGCCAATGACATGCTTCATACCTGCATTACATTGGAGTAGTATCAAAAATGTCACTATTGGATGGAGTACTCAACTGTTGGTGTTTTAACGATAGCAGTCGTGAAAACGCAAACATTTGTCAGTTAAGCATAGTACTGTTTTCATAATTTCGTGCGAAGTGCTGTCAAAAGGCCATATAAAAAAAATTTACACGAATTGCTCATGACAAATTGCTGCAGAGGTAGTACTCTGCTTATTTTGTGAAAAGCATATGAAATATATCTAGTAGAGAAACAAGTCGATCGGCTATAAGTCGGCTAAAAGCCGACTTTGAGCCGACGCCGTTCATTTTCTGGCAAACTAGCCGCCGCCGAAGTGACCGGCATGTTTCGGCTCACAAATGTTAGCCGATGAAGCTATAATCGAAATATGTTATAATAAATGTAAGATTTTTAATTAGAATGTTAAATATATGTAATTTAAAATACCAAATTAATAGAATAAATACCAAGAACGTCGTGGCTCCATGTTATAAAACTGCGATAAATCTGCGCACTTGGCAACTCTGGCTATGAAGACATTCACAACTCACCATTTCGGACAACCAACTTTGCTTTGATCTGACAAATTAGATTTGTCAGTTCTCTGTAGATAATTTTAAAAGTCGTGTCCCTATCAATAAAATAGATGTCATAGGTGCACTGATGGATCCGTACCAAAAAATTGCGAAACATTAGGGAAAATACTTAGAAGATATCAGAAGATGAAAATACACCCAGCAATACATCTTAAATAAATTGAGTAAAGTGTGACTTTTGTTCGCACACGAAGGGTTCCGTACGAATATCAAATATATCCCATTTTTCGTTTTGTAGATTTGTTTTAGGATCTTATTTCTTTTGACGATTTTTTTCGTTTTAATTGTCAAGAACTCCCCCTGGCAAAGACGCTTTGATATGTAAAATAAAAAAAAATATTTTTCAGCATAGGTCTACGACTCTGAAACTCTGGACTGGTGGCAGCATAATAAGGAGGTATTTACATCTGAGCGGAACTTTTCCGCTTCTGGATCCTGCATAAATGAAAAAAGAAGTCGCTTGAATCCAACTACGGCAAAAAAACAGTTGTTCGTTCATGACAACAACAAAAATCTTGAACTACACCTTTAATTACGTTAAAATAATATTCTTTAATTAACATGGAGTAATTGTATATAAAATTTTAAAATTAAATAAAAATTTATTTTTGATTTTTCGACCTTTTTCTTATATAATTAAAAAAATTTTTTGAGCTTTAGGTCTTTTATTTTATATATAAGCTATATTATAGTTTTATTTCTCAATATTTCGTTAACCATCGGTTAACTTCTTCATGAAATTTTATTTATTATAATTTTCTTGATTTTTTTATGGAAAATAAATAAATCAAGAAGATTATTATAAATAAAAATGTTCCTGAAGAAGTTAACCGATGGTTAACGAAATATTGAGAAATAAAACTATAATATAACTTAAATATAAAATAAAAAACCTAAAGCTCAAAAAATAGTGTAATTATTAAATAAAATTTTAAAGATATACGGTTTCGATGCATTCCTTTAACAAAAATAAAGCCAGCGGCTGAAAGTCGGCTCCAGCCGACTTTAATCGGCTAAAATCGGCTTAATGGAAGCCGACACCAGCGATCGTTTTTCGGCTCAAAAACGGCTTAAAATAATCCGCCGATTGCTTTTTTTAATTTCCGCTTCTACTTTTTTATGGTTTCTTTTCATAATTTTTGTTCAAGCATTATTTTAGTATTCGTTATTTTTTTGGGAATTGCTAAAATTTATGTTTTTAAATTTATAATCGCACAATTTTTCAAAATTAGTATTTTACTTATTCAGTAGAATATTAATTGTTTATATAAACACATTGACATTAATTACTAAGGGGTATTAGCTAGTTCCTATACGCATTTCACTGGGGCTAAATGCAGATCATCAGGGAACCTTTACCCAAAAATTTAATAGAAAAACATGGCAGCACCCGGCCAAAAAACACTTGTTTGACATCACACTATACGAGTATTAAATGTATAGTTGTTGTTATTACATTTATTTTTTCTACATACCGTCTTACATCTGCAATTAGAGCAGGAAAAAATCCTGCCTGTGTAGTATATGGTACAGTAAGAAAATAAAATAACAACATCATTGATTACTATGTTCAATTTTAAGCTTTGATATTGTTTAAGCTTCTTATTGATTTAAATAAAAGTTTGCTACAATATCTCTAGCTTTTCTATGAAATTTTTGGGTAAAGGTTCCCTGGTGATCTGCATTTAGCCCCAGTGAAATGCGCTTAGGAACTAGCTAATACCCCTTAGTAATTAATGTCAATGTGTTTTTATAAACAATTAATATTCTACTGAATAAGTAAAATATTAATTTTGGGAAATAGTGCGGTTATAAATTTAAAAAACAATATTTTAGTAATTTGCAGTCTACACCTAACTTAACATTAACTTCAAGTTAATGTTAAGTGTAGACCGCCCAAGTTAATGCTTTTTTCGGGTTATAACATGGTTGTTAGTCCAATTATTTTAACAACGCAGTCATAACTTCAAGTTACAACAGCATATCAAATTAGCTGCACATAATATGGAACAGAATAGTCACTTTTGACAACTAAAAAAAGGCTGTTATGTGTTGTGCAGTTTTACATGCAAAGTGCTCTTACTAAGATAATATGAAGGACGTAGTCAAATTAGAAACCACTTTATAAAATAAGATTTGCGTTCCCTCTCATACAATCTTTGTAATGTTGTTGTACAGTGACGCGTGTAGTTAGTAGTATATGGTTAGGTGGCGACGTAGAGTAAGATAAAAAAAATATTTTTGTATGCATTACTCTGCGACCTATGCTTGGCAGATCTAAATTGCGAAAGCTTGACATTTAGAGGAAAAAAAAGCTTGATTTACCAGAAAAATCTTGACAGTTACTTAAACTTATTCAAAAGAATAAATACTCATTATCCGACTTCAAAAAAAGGTGAAGGTTATCAATTCGTTTGTATTTCTTATGTGTTCCTTCAGGGCTCTGCCAATTCGAGTTGGAAAGTGTTTTCTTTATTTGGATTATAGTACTTAGCAGACTTGCGCCGAGACGGCTGAGCCGCGGCTAAGCCGAGCTGCCGACTAATTTCCACAGCCGCCGCCGATTTTTCTTGCGGCTAAAATCGGCTTAATGGAAGCCGCCACCGACGATCGTTTTTCGGCTCAAAAACGGCTTAAAATAATCCGCCGATTGCTTTTTTTTAATTTCCGCTTCTACTTTTTTAAGGTTTTTTTCATAATTTTTGTTGAAGCATTATTTTAGTAATTTGCAGTCTACACCTAACTTAACATTAACTTCAAGTTAATGTTAAGTGTAGACCGCTCAAGTTAATGCTTTTTTCAGGGTATAACATAGTGCAATTGTTTTAACAACGCAGTAATAACTTCAAGTTACAACAGCATATCAAGTTATGTGCACATAATATGGAACAGAATGCTCACTTTTGACAGCTAAAAGAGGCTATTGTCATGTGTTGTGCATTTTTACATGCAAAGTGCTCTTACTAAGATAATATGAAGGACATAGTCAAATTAGAAACCACATTATAAAATAAGATTTGCTTTCCCTCTCACACAATCTTCGTAATGTTGTTGTATAGTGACGGGTCTAGTTAGTAGTCTATGGTTAGGTGGAGACGTAGAGTAAGATAAAGAAAAATATTTTTGTATGCATTACTCTGCGACCTAGGCTTGCCAGATCAAAATTGTGAAAAAGCTTGACATTTAGAGAAAAAAAGCTCGATTTACCAAAACGAACTGCCAAAAACTGTCAAAAACTATTCAAAAGAATAAATATTCATTATCCGACTTAAAAAAAGGAGAAAATTATCAATTCGTTTGTATTTCTTATGTGTTCCTTCAGGGCTCTGCCATTTACGATTCAAGTTGAAAATTTTTTTCTTTATTTGGATTATATTACTTATTTCCTAATGGGTCCTGTTTTTTATTTCATAAGAATTTTTTTCCCACATATATTTGGTATTTCTTTACTTTAATTTGTTTGCAAAAAATATTGAATAAATTAAATTTCCATTAAAATTAATTCTTATCATTAATTCGGGAAATTAATTTATTTTTCTTTCTTTACAAACGTATTATTAATAGGAATCGAAAATACAAACGAAGTTAATTTATGAAGATTTCCTCTTCGTCCAGTTTTCAAATTAGACCATATTTAGTCATTAGAAATATCTTTGGGAAGAAGCTCTTAATCTGTATATAATTTATTATTTTCTATAGACTCGACGAATTTCCATTGATAGTTCCCAGCAAACAGTTTTTTGCAAAAGTGAAAATTACATTTACAAATTTATTAGAGAAAGACTTTCATTGTAGCCCAAAGCGTATTAATACCAAGTGGCCTTATTAGTACGACAAATGGACTTCACCTATCTGTCATGTGAAATGCATACATAAAGTTTTTATTTAGTTTTTTTACATAGAGTTTGACATTTTGGTAAAGTTCATTTACAATAATAAGGCCACCTGGTATCAATTCGCCTTGCTTTAGCCTATGTCTATACGTGATAAACTTTTATCATGACAAATGTCAAACTTTATATTGAAAAATAACTTGCTTTATCTTATCTGTTTTTCATATAGAATTTGCCATTTATCATGATACAAATAAATCAGGTATAGACGTTTGTTTCAATATACATAAATTATAATGTATTATATATCCGAATAATTCTAGCATGATTCATGAATTAGATTCCAACGGTAAAATATATAATTGATGTTCATGCATAAAATTGCGAACAGAGAAATTAATTTTTAGCTTGACAAATAGCTTTTTAGGTTGAATCTGGACAAGCCTTAAAAAAGTTTGACAATCAAGCCTTTGCTTTATTTTTCATAACAATTTAAAAATTTTTGAGAAGCAAAGCAATGCTTAATTTCTATGCATTTTGTTTGGTGAAGAATTGGTATGAAAAAGAAAAACTAATTTTAACAACAAAATAAAAATTTTCACTTTTAGTAAATGTCCATGTGCATTTCCAGTCGTTTTTCATCCGAATTTGAGCCGCCGCCGACTATTTTTTCCCAGCCAGCCGCCGCCGATCAAAACCCCTCGGCGCAAGTCTCTGGTACTTCCAAATGGGTCCTGTTTTTTTTTATTTCATAAGAATTTTTATTTTTTCCCACATATATTTGCTATTTCTTTACTTTAATTTGTTTGCAAAAAGATTTTGAATAAATTAAATTTTCATTAAAATTAATTCTTATCAATAATTCGGGAAATTACATTATTTTTGTTTCTTTACAAACGCATTATTACTGGGAATCGAAAATACAAACGAAGTTAATTTATGAAGATGCCCTCTTCGTCCAGTTTTTAAATTAGGCCATATTTAGTCACTAGAAATATCTTTGGGAAGAAGCTCTTAATCTGTATATAATTTTTCATTTTCTATAGACTCGACGAATTTCCATTAATAGTTCCCAACAACAAGTGTTTTATTTTTAATAAACGTACGATAGCTTTTTGCAAAAGTGAAAATTACATTTAAAAATTTATTAGAGAAAAACTTTCATTGTAACATTTACCCCAAAGCGTATTAATACCAAGTGGCCTTATTAGTACAACAACAACTAGACTTTACCAATCTTTCATGTGAAATGCATACATAAAAAGTTGTTATTTAGTTTTTTTACATAGAGTTTGACATTTTGGTAAAGTTAATTTTCACTAATAAGTCCACCTGGTATCAATTCGCCTTGCTTTACCCTATGTCTGTACCTGATAAATTTTCATCATGACAAATGTCAAACTTTATATTGAAAAATAACCTGGGGTGTTACTCTGTAACGCGATGCAGAAACAAGCCAGTCGAATTCGAGCCGACGGCGCGCCGCCGGTTGCTTTTTCACTTATCGCGCCGCCGCCGATTACATCGGCTCAAAACCAGCCGCCGAGTTCGTTTGAATTTGTTCACGACTGGGTTGCAAATTTGCGTACTTTTTTCGAAAAAAATTTTTACTACCTTGTTTTCCCAAAATATCTGTAAATAGGTTAGCCGCCGAAAATTCTGTCGGCGCGCCGCCGCCGATAATTTTGCTTCGGCATGTTTCTCTGTGCGAAAGGAGAACTGTTCGCATTTGTTTATTTACATTGCAATGCGAAAGCATTTCTTTCGTTTCGAATTACAGAGTAACCCCTCTGCTTTATCTCATCTGTTTTTCCTATATAGAATTTGCCATTTATCATGATAAAAATAATCAGGTATTGACGTTTCTTTCAATATACATAAATCATCATTTATTATATATCCGAATAATTCTAGCATGATTCATGAAGCTGATAAGATGCCAAATCAAGTGAATGACGGCTGGTTTCGCTCTACCATGGTTTCGCTATTGAATTTTAGCCGGTACAGCTGTTTCTTTATCGGAATGGGTACTAAAAAACAATAGCTTACATACACATACACTATAAAGCAACAACAAATAAAATCATAGGTTTAAAAAAATACTTGAGAAAGAAAATAAAGTGAAAAAGTACAGCAAGCAGCTGATTTTAAAAGGATTAACTTTTACTATAAAACATTATACACAATTGTTTGAAGCAAACGTTTTTGTAAATAAATGCAAACACATTTTTATATGGAACATATAAAATAATGTACACCTTTATTTGGAAGTCTAGTAATATATTTTTTCTTCCATAGGAATGTCAAAGAATTGAAACAAAACCGACAGAAACAAAATATATTTTACTTCGATACTTTTTCCCCCCGCGATTATTAATCGTGAAGATATTTATTTACGCCAACAGAAAAAGCTAAACATATGTTTTATATACTTTTGTACAAACGTATGTTTGTATGAAAGAGTCATGAAAACGTATGTTTGCATGTATACGTATAAAAGAATCAAGAAAACGTATGACACAAATCAAAAAACATATGGAATTGTAAAACAAACGAAAAAATAAACAAGAATTTCATTGAAAAAATGCATTAAATTATTTTATAAAGACATAACTATGTATATGTATGTATTAATTGCGTATTACAATATCACTTTACTTACTGTAGTTCTTCTTCCAGTTCTTCTGTACTTTGGTATTCAACATTTTCCAAAATCACTTCCTCCGTTTTAATAGGATCGTTTGTAGACATTTCTTCAATATTGTTTTAGAATGGTTATGTTGATGTATTTTAATTTTAGATATTTTGGAACAACTAAAAAGCACGTGTTTTACCTAAATACATATGTATGTACTTAAGTATTTTATTATATGTAAGTAATTTTTATTTGGAATTTTTTATGCTCTTGTGTGTTGAATATTTAGGGCAATACTTATTTGATGTACATATATATATTCATTCTTAATTATTTTTTATTAAAATAGTCTTAATTATTTGTTTTGATTTTCACTTTTTCATATGAATTTTTGTGCAACGAAGTCAAAAAGACAAAAAAAACCAAAATGACGTTTTTCCCGTTTTTATATCGTTTACTCACACTATCTGAAAAAACGACGCTCACTTATACACTCGCAATTATTAATTTTTTTATGGATATAATGGCTGTTTTGGTTGCCTTTTTACAAAATTTAGCTGCTGTTGTTTTCTAGTTCGTTTTTAAGTTTTTCTTTTATTTAACAGCTGGGTTATTCATTCGCAGTCTACAATTTTTTTATTCTCTATATTCCTCTTCGTATTATCTTTTACACACATATGTATAATAAATCTATAGATATTTGTATGTATACATAATAGATATTTTCAGCTGTTTTTTTCTTTCTTACACAATATTAGCGGCATTTTTTTCAATGTATTTTTGTCCAAATGATTGACTATTTATTTTATTATATTTATTTCTTATACTTTTTCAACGACATACTTATATTGATTGCATTTGTATTTTTCACCTTTTTAGCAATAATTAAATTAATCACACAGACTTTTATCCGCACTCACCACCGCGTCATACGAAACTCAATAACGTAATGAATTTCTCTTTGTACTGTTTCGAAGCGAATAGTTTTTCGCCGTGTTTCAATTTACATAATTCCATGCTGCAGCTTTCCCAGTTTTGGGGATTTGTCCCCAAGAAGGGAATTTACTTTTCAGATTTGAGATAAAAGAGTCGTGAATATCCCCACGGGATTTTTAGGGGAAAGGGGGTTTTTCTTTCGGGATTTGAAGTCTATCCCTCTATGCAATATAATAGTTCTATAGAAATTTTAAACTAGTTTAAAATAGGGATGTAACGAATACCGATACCGATACCGATATATCGGCGATATTTCAGATTTTCCGATACATCGGTATCGGCGATATTTTACTGTCGATACGACGATACTTTTAAACATTTTTTCAGAGTTTTTTTCTGACAGATTATTTATTTTTTGTTAATTTTACCATGAACTAAACTCATTTCCTTATTTTTTAAATCTTATCAATATCAATTTTAAAAATTAATAATATTTTATACTATTATTTTGTAAAAAAATTATTTATTTTTTGTTAATTTTACCATGAATTCAAATTCAATTCGTTGTTTTTTAAATCTTATTCCAGCAAAAAAAAGACACTCCAAAGTAGTCATGAAAATGTAGAATTCGCGATCCGGAAGTATTGCAAATTTGGATCATTTTTAATTAGTGTTACATATCCTTGCCATTGCAAGAAGTTCTGTTTTTCGATTACCAATCACCGAATTGGAAGCGATGCTCGGACAAATTTCTTTTTCGGTGTTCTATAATGATTTTTCCTCAAGAAAAAAGGATAAAAAATTACCCATTTTCACAATTTTTTTAATGCGAGTATGGCGAGAATTTTTTAAAATTATAAAGGAATTTAAATTTTTTTCTTGCTTTTCTACTAATTACACTATGCGATAAATAAAGACTTTTGGAAAAACACAAGAACTGGACAGTACAGGTTCGATTGTCCTACAATGGCGTAGTAAAACCCTTTACTCAGTTTGGCGAATTTGGTGACCAATTTTTTTTATGGGCCTCCAAATTTTCTAAAAATCAGTGGGGCCTCAAAAAACGGTGTCATCAGTATTTGGCCAACAGCTAATTCAAACTTTATAATACCGCTTAACTGTATATGGCAATAATGTAGCTAAGAGTCTGTTTAACAGATTTTTTTTTAACATTTCATGGCAAAAAAATTTTTCGTTAACTTTTTGTTCACAAAATTAAGGAAAAAATGTTTTTTCACTTTTTTCAGAATAATTTACAGGGACTTGTAATTTTTAACTAACAATATTTGGCAAACTTATAGTTACGGTAGAGCTGAACAACTTTTGTGAACATATCAATACAATCTGCACGTATCTAGGCACTCTAATAGCTCACACAGACCACTTTTTACCTTAAAAATTTCAGTTTTTCACTATTTTTTTATGCAAAAAAAATTTTTTTTGTTGAAAACAGTATATTCAAGTGCATACTTCTTTGTTGTGTTTCACTAAGATTTTGTGCCCAGAAAAATAATATGTACCTGTACTTTTTTTGAAAAAAAAAATTATTTTATTCACTTTTTTCAGTATAACTTGTAGGGATTCCAAATTTTTCATTACCATTATTTGGCAAAACAACAACAAACAATAAAAAATAGTAAATACTAAAATCAGCAACATAAGAAGTGGAATAATAACAAGGAAAGCAAAAAAAAAATGCAATAAAAATATAGCCTAACTCGTAAAAAACGAAAACTTTTAAGGTAGAAATTAGTTTTTCTGGGCTGTTTAGGGTGCCCAGATAAATTCAGATTGTATTGACATGTTTACAAAAGTTGTTCAGCTTTACCGTAGCTATAACTTTGCCAAATATTGTTAATAAAAAATTACGAGTCCCTGTAAGTTATTCTGGAAAAAGTGAAAAAAAAAATGTTTTCCCTTAATTTTTCAAAAAAGGTGCACAAAAAAATTTTTTTGGCATAAAATGGTAATAAAATCTGTTTAGCGAACTCTTAGCTACATTATTGCCATATATAGTTAAGCCGTATCATCGAGTTTGAATTTTCTGTTGGCCAAAAGTTGATGACACCTTTTTTTGAGGGCCCGCTGATTTTCCAAAACTTTGGAGGTGCATAAAACGAAATTGGTCACCAAATTCGCCAAGCTAAGTATAGGGTTTTACAACCCCGTGGTAGTACAATCGAATCTATACTGTCAAGTCCGTTTGTTTTTTGGACTGTTGCACTGTGTTATCTGCATATTTTTAATATAGATTTTTTGGAAGCAAAGAAAATGTAGGTCCTTAAAAAATACTCGCAATTTTTTATACTGGGTTAATATCAATTTTAAATATTAATAATCTTTTACACTGTAATTTTGTATAATAAAAAATTGCACTTGAGTTTTGTTAATCTAAACTTTGAGTCAATTTCAATATTCGTATCGGTATCGGAATCGGTATCGGCGATATTTATTTTTAAGTATCGGTATCGGTATCGGATCGGCAAAACGGCGTATCGTTACATCCCTAGTTTAAAATAACTTTTCCATAGAATTTTTGGGAACAAATCAAGTTTAGCTACGTAGTTAAAAAAAAAATAAAAAATATCCTATCCGATGGAGAATCAAAATATAAGAAGAAAAATTTAATAAAAAAATTGTCGGCGAGGCTTGGTTTCCGAGTATCATTGGTATCATTTAAAAGCTTTTGAGTAGATCTGTTAGAAAATGCAAAAATGTTCACTGAATAAAGATCACCTACATAACCGGCCTTTGGCCGGACTTAAAGATTTTCTCCTCTATGTATGTCGAATAGTGGCTTCGCTGAATAAATATTTTCTGTATAGCCGGCCTTCGGCAAAAATGTTCACTGAATAAAGATCACCTACATAACCGGCCTTTGGCTGGACTTAAGGATTTTCTCCTCTATGTATGTCGAATGTAGCTTCGCTGAATAAATATTTGAATATAATTCTCAAATTGAATAAATTTTGTTGTGGTTTTTAATAAAATCTAAAAAATTTTGGCATTTCCTAACATATCTTCTCAAAAGCTTTTAAATGATACCAATATTGACCGCATTGTATGAAAAATACACCATATAATCACATTTTTCTACAGGAACTTCAGAGGCCCATAACTCGGAAACCAAGCCTCGCCGACAATTTTTTTATTTAATTTTTTTCTTATATTTTGATTCTCCATCGGATAGGATATTTTTTATTTTTTTTTTTAGCTACGTATTAAACTTGATTTAAGTCAAATTTTGTTTTAATGTATACTTGAGCACACTATTTTTCTTTGTTTCTCTTCTGCACAAAAATCTATTCAACATCCAGTGACAAAACAAATATTTCCTGGTGTGTGACTTAGTCTATGTCGGCTGTGAGAATAATCGCCCAAGTGATAATCGCCCAAAAAAGCTAAATGAAGAAACGCTCAAAATTGTTGGGTGATTCGTCATGGTGAAGAAATGCCCAAAAAACTGTGAAGAATAACCCAAAGTGTGAAATGAAGAATCAACCGAAGCTTTTGGGTGTTTGTTTAGTATGTAAAATCACCCGAATTTGGAATGAAGAATCGCGGAAAAATTTTTTTTGGGTTGTTTAACATTTTACAAAATTTTGGCATTTATTCATTATGAACAAATACCCAAATATTTAAAAATGTTGAGTCGCCCAAAGTGGATGATCAATCACCCAATTATTTTTACAACAATTTTTGGGCGATTCTACATTTTTGCTTTTCGGGCGATTTTCAGTTGGGCGATTATTCGTACAGCCGTCTATGTCCATACGAGTCAACTTTTGCTGCGCAACTTTTGAGTTCATGGGAGAGAGAGAGGTGAGAAGATTGGGAAGGGGTACACTCAGTGATGCCAGAATGAAGATTTTACCTTTATTTTGAAGATTTTTTAGCCAAAATAAGATTTGAAGATCCTTTTCTCAAAATGAAGATTTTTTTGAGATTCGCATATTTTCGGAGTTACGGACCTACAAAGTTTTACAGATCTTAAGGATTTACTTACAAAACTTTTAATTCAGTGTATCAATATGGGTATCATATGAAAGCTTTTCAAAATTTTTCGATGAAAAACATATTTAAAAAAAAATTTGCCCATTTAGGACCGGTATTTTTCCTTTTTTTATTTTTTCAAATTAAGTGTACTACTCATATGAAAGTATACCAAACAAAAAAAGAACAGGGCAGAAAATCTTTACTCAGCGAAGCCATTATTCGACAAACATAGAAGAGAAAACTCTTAAGTCCGGCCGAAGGCCGGCTATGCATAGCTCTTTAGTAACAATAAAAACAAATTATTTAGCTTTTTTCGTTAAACATATATTGTAACTATAAATAAAATTACAAATAAAACAAAGGAGACACTTAATTTGAAAAAAGGAAAAATTTTGGTCCTGAATTCTAATAACCTTTCATATGATACCCATATTGCTACACTGAATTAAAAAATTTGCAAGTAAATCCTTAAGATCTCTAAAACTTTGTATGTCCGTAACTCCGAAAATATGCGTTTCCGAGGATTTTTGTACTTCAGTTTTTTTAGAATTCTATCAGATAGGAAATTTCCATTTTATTTGGAGGAGTGTAGCTAAAGTAAATTCATTCCTTTTTGCTTAAATATCTCTTTTTGCTTAAATATAGAGAATTAAAATTTGACAAATATGAATAAAAAGTTATATTTAAAAAAATCAAAAATCCGGACTGTGTAAAAAACAAAAAAAAGTCCAGTGCACGAAACATAGTGACTTTTACAGATTTTAAGTGAAATAAATATATAATTAGAATTTTTTATCAGCTCCAATTTTCGCGATATACTGCTATGTGAAAAACGAAAGCACTTCCACGATATATGTTAGCATAACTTATGAAGTGTAAATATTGTTTCTAAATCTGCTCAGTAGTTTCAGAGATATCGTAAATTTATGAGCAAAAACAATTAAAAATTTATAAAAAATTGTAATATGTTTCTTTTCAGGACTTCATAAAAAAACAACAATCTGGTTTCTTGTACGGCAGCATGTAGCTAAATATATTCCAAAGGAATTAAGCCATTTTTCATTGAAATTGGAGAGCAACTTTTGATTTTATTCACAAGTTAGTGGGTGAACTGACTTAATATAAATTTCAATTTCCATACAACAGTGCGAAACATAAACAAAAAGTGAAAATTGCTGTTGTATAAAAATTGAATTTTTTATGAATTCTGTTCTCCCACTGAATTGTGAGTCGAATCTAAGGATGTGCAACGATTTCAATAAAAAAAGGTCTCATTTCTTTAGTAGTATATTAAGTTACATGCTGCTATATTATTTCTTATGAAGTTTTAAAACCAAAAATGTTAAAAAATTTTATTTTTTGGCTCAAACTTTTACGATATCGCTGAAACTACTGTGCAGCTTCAGAAACAAATCTTAAATATTATTATTATTTTTCTTTTTGTCGAATTTTGGATTTTTATTTTATTGGATAAAGCAAACCCTTCTCAAGATATGCTAATATATCGCGACCTCAGTCTTCTTTTGGCGCACTGACCATTAAAAAAAATTGAGTTAAGTATGAGGTATATATATATATTTTGAATACCCTCTTTCAGAAACCAAAAATTGTTTCGCGAAATTGTTGCTGGTTTCTGTGATACCAAGCATTCATTATGCTCGATATCATTTTTGTTAAATTTTTTGTAAAAAAAACAAAACAAAAAAAAAATCAGAAATCGAGTAAAATACCAAGTTTCATCAATATTACCTTTTTATTTCATGTAAATATCTTTTCTAATAACATTTATACGCTTATTTTCAATAAAAAATAGAAAATTTCATCTCAATAACAAGTCACTCAATACACAGCAGTTAGTATACACATAGAGCAACAAAAGCTAATTTTTACAAATAAAGTAGAAAAAGTGGCTACTGGAGCACAAAACAAGATGTTAATTTCTAATCGGATTGATGAAAGTTCACAAAAATTTACATTTTTCTTCCAAACATATGCCGGAAGCAGTGGTGAGAATACAAAAAAATTCGATCGGATATATTTTGGTGAAACTTTATTGTTTTTCTCCATTCCGACTTTTTGGCATATGGGCTAAACCAATATGTCGCAGAAGTACCTTTATTTTTGACAACGTTATATCACGAAAACTAGAGCCGATAAAGAAATTTTAGCCAAATGGATTACAATATCCTTACAGGCTAGCAATATAAAATCTTAGTCTAACAATACATCCACTAATTCCTTATTTTCTAGACACAATTTGAAATCATCTTGAGACAAAGAAACATCTAAATTAACAATATTATTTAACTTATTTAAAGTACTTAAAGCTCGTATCATAGGCTCATTCATAGCGTAATTAGTACTATGTGTAGGTACAAAGAATAAATTATGGAACCTGAGAGATCTAAAAGGTATACAAAAATAAATCAGCTTAAATAAATATTCACAATCAGTGATACCATTGATCAAATTAAAGACAAATATAAAAGAATGAAGAGTTCTTCTCAGGTAGAGTGGCTTTAAGCCCAAAAGCAGACAACGAGCATAATATGATGGAGACGAAACATTTACCCTATTACCACGAAGTACAAATTTAACAAATTTTTTCTGAATTCTTTCGATTCTATTTACATGGACAGCATAAAAGGGGCTCCAGACAAAGGAGCAATATTCTAACTTAGACCGAACAAAAGCAGTATATAACATTTTCAAAGTCAAGGGGTCTAAAAATTCCTTGCAGTTCCTTCTAATAAATGCACATGCAGAATACGCTTTTGGAATTATATAATCCAGATGAGACTTAAAATTTAATTCACTATCAAGTACAACGCCAAGATCTAAAATTTGAATAACAATTTTCAACTTTTCATCACACAGCTTATATTGGAAGGTCATATTAAAACGCCAATTAGACATACAAAAAGTCATTTGGTAACATTTATTTATATTTAACGACAAATTATTACGATAGCACCATTTAGACACCTCATCGATGCAATTTTGCAAAATAAAGGCATCTTCCTCGGAATGAATTTCCTTAAAAATTTTTAGGTCGTCGGCATATAACAAGAACTGAGAACCTGAAATGAAATTCCCTATATCATTAATGAAAATTAAAAACAACAGAGGGCCCAATATACTACCCTGCGGTACCCCAGAAGTAGCAGTGTAAGGCAAAGATATAAAATTTTCCACGACAACTGTATATTTTCTATTAGACAGATAGGACTTTAGCCAATTAAGAAACATGCCATGAAAGCCCATAGCGTGAAGTTTAAGGCAGAGTATGTTATGCGATACCTTATCAAACGCTTTACATAGGTCCATGAAAACTGCATCTACCTGATTATGTCTATCAAAGGCAGAGATACAGAAATGGTTAAAAACTGCACAATTTGTAGCAGTAGAGCGTCCAGGAAAAAAACCATGCTGTTCACTACTAATATAACGCTTAAGTGAAAAAAACATTTTTTCCCTTATTATATGCTCAAAACTTTGGAGATATTGGACAACTTAGAAATAGGCCGATAATTAGATATATCAGTTTTATCCCCGCTTTTAAAAATTGGGGTAATAGAAGCAACTTTCCATCTGTCAATAAAACAACCATCCGCTAGAGAAATATTAAAAATAAGCTGAAGAGGTAAAGTTAAACATTCAGCCAAATTCTTGATAAAAAAGGAACTCATCCCATCAATGTCGACACCATAAGAGTTTTTTATACCTTTTATCCCATTTAAAATATCATCACCAGTTAATTGAATAACGCGAAAATCAACAAGAGGCTCTATAATTTGTAAGGCAGACGGATCTATTGAACAATTACCATTTACAAAATTCGATTTGAAAAATAGAGCAAACGAGTTAACAATTTCATTACCCGAACTCAGAAGCGTATCATTGAAATTCATGGTAGAAGGATAATCTGTACAAGATTTTTTAGATCTTATAAAACTCCAAAATTTTTTGGGGTTATTTTTAATAGAAGATTCAAAATTTAATATATACTGTTTATACAAAAATTTATCGAGAAAATTAAATGCCCGCATATAGTGCTCATAAGCCGCTTTATGGTTTAATTCACCCGTTTCTCTGAATTTAATATGATACTTGTTTCTAAGATTTTTAAATTTTTTTAAACCTTTTGTGTACCATGGAAGCCTATGAATCCATTCAAAATTGGAATTTTAAATAAAAAAAGTAAATGCGGCCCGCAAGAGGTTTTGTTTTGACTATAATTTTCGAAGAATTTGGCCCTCACACTGAAATGAGTTCGAGATGCTTACTATATGTGTTATGTCTGTTGTCGATACGTATAGAAGAGCGAATTATGTACATATCCATAACAATTATGATGCAAAGGACGACACAAAGTAAGTTTACAATGCGTCAATACGTTATTAATCTGTAGCTGATATAAAGTGCACTTTGCCAGCGTTGCCATCGTTTTATTTTTCTTCATTCCAATTTTTCTGATATTTGTTCTACTCAAGACAAAGTTTTTTGGTTTGATTTTATACTTAAGTATATATGAACATGTAAAAATGTGGAAAGCTCAAGCCTATAGTTAATTGTTGATTTCTGTGATTATTTCGATCGTATTTGCTTTGTTTTTTAAATATTTACTACTGAATAAAATATTTTCATTAAAAAGTACTACAATTGTTTAACATAATAATAATGCCAAAAATTTAATTAGCATTATTTATTAATCAATGCTGTTGAAATAGATAAATAATTAGTCAGTTTATAGTATTTTCAGACTTAGCACATATTGCTCTAGTAAGTTCTATTAATTGAAAAAAATTTGTAATTTCGAAAGTTTCGAGCTGTCCACCGGGTATATGACTACGGATGTCACTTAAATATTGCAGACAACTATTTCTTGCTTCTATGATAAATTTTCTGTCTTTAGTTGTTATAAATTGTGCACACTACGCGGACTTTTTCGGTTCAAGTTCGGCATTTTGAGAAATGTTAATAATATATCTGATGCATAACTTGATCTAATATGTATTACAACCGGTTGTCCGATTTACTGTATCCATCATTATTATACTCTATCCATCCACACTTTATCCATCCATTATTATACTGTATCCATCATTATTGTGCATGTTTAAAAATGGTGATATCTCTAAAACTCGTCGCACGATATCCCAATTTCTAGTACATTTGAGTTCAGAATGTTCCATTAAATAAGATTTGATGTAAAATTTAAATAATTTAGTTAAATACAAAAAAGCTGTAAAATTATTATGGGAATTAACATTTATGTAAAAGCCGCACAACTTCACTTTTTGCTCTAAAATTTTCACTAAAAGTGGAGAACACGTTAATACATCATTAGCCATCAAAAACTCGTTTTAGCCAAAATTTGAGTTAACACATTTTTAATATAGGATCTCAATATATTTTTTAAATAAATTTCTTGTCCATATTATTGACAGATTTGGATTAACAACTTCCACCTTCAATTATGCAAATCACCTCAAAGTTTGCCATGATATGGATGTAATAGGCTCTGGCAACGGTCAAATAATCACGTCACCGTTCTAAAGGCCATGTCAGATAAAACTTTTGCTGATTTTTTGGAGATATTTTCTGAAGGTACTAAATATATGCAGGGACAGAAATATGCCACTTTATCTTGCGTCATATATTTCTACGAAAATATATATGCAAATTTAGTAGAAAAAGGCAATAACTCATCTTTTGGCCATATTATACATCTCTACGATTTCGCAAAGCAAAAATTTTTTTTTGTTAAGATTAACAGCCAAATTCTTATTTTAGGTTTAAGACTCGCAATTGTTATTGAACAGTTTCACGCTAAAAACTGTTTAATATAAAATTGCATTCATAAACACTACAATAGACATTGTGTGTTTTAAGGAAATTTAGATATCGATACTGGCAACACCACCATGTTTTGTAGTTAGTGTTGTAATAAAAAGAATATGATTTCATCCGGATATTGAAGTAAACGAATAGCTTTTTATTGTTTTCGTGTAAGTTAAGATATCTTGAACTCTCTTTATAATATATTTCTCAACTTATTTAACACAAGTTTTCTATGAAGTAAAAGGAAAAAAGAGAAATGATTACAAAAGAATTTACACGACTCTTTTAATCATGTATGAAAAAGGTACTCGAATAACGAGCCTATTTTCATTTGTGTTGATTGTTTCTACATCACTAACATTTCTTTTTGCTTTTATGTGTTTTGATGGTGTTTTTTTTGCTAATTTTGTTTAACTTAAATAATTAAGTGACATAAGTATTCTATCAAATTTAAAAAAAACATACGTAAACGCTTCAAGACTTCAAGCTTTAATTTAGAGCATATCATGTATTTCTGTGTGCTAAATTTGCAAATATATTTGAAGTTGAAATTGATATATCGATGATATGAATTTATTGAAGGTTTATAGTAGGTGCATACCATCTTTAAACCTATTTTAAAATTTTCATGTAATATACATTTTTGAATGCAATTTTGTGAAATTTTGCTTAAAAGTTGTTTATTGTCCTGTTTTAAATATTTATGAATATGGCTGTTAAAATTTTAAAAATTCACCTTGTAGCCGCATTAATGGACCCCTGCCAAAAAATTGGGACACCTTTGTATTAGAAGACTACTTTGAGAACCATACAACAAAAGAGAAATTAGTTCTTCAGGAGATAAAAAGCCATGGCATTGACGAAATCTTTTCACCACCTGAATTTTCAGTGTTAAATTACAAAGTCATATACATAAATATGAATATTTTACAACTTTTTTTAAAGAAAATTTCCGAAACTCAGAAAAAAATTCTTAATTTTCTCTGCGAGTCTGGAGAATTTGTCGTTAGGGACCCAATTTCCCTAGAAATTCAAAAATATTTTGACGTACCTGTGACAGAAGCAGAGAGCCTTGACTGGTGGAAAGATAATCAGCAGGTAATATAAAAACATTTAATCCTATATAGCTTGATATTGATGTTTCATTAATTTTAAGGTTTTTCCCAGGATTTCAACATTAGCTAATATTTGTTTTGGCATTTCTGCCACATCAGCCTCTTCAGAAGTTGCTTTTTCAATGGCAGGCCCATGTATAACTCAAAAGAGAAGTCGTTTGAAGCCAGTCACAGTAAACAAACAACTTTTTATTCATGATAATTTCCATATTGTTCGTGAAAATGATGTACCGTAACCGTTTTTTTTTTATATGTTTTCGGTCAAAACTAAAAGTTAAAATTAACAATAATATTGATTGACTTATAACGTCGCTTTATCTGCAACGTTCAAACGATGCAAGTCGTATTGATCAGCTTCTTGTTTTTGTTCTTCGAACTTTCTTTGGCGTTCAGACGATGAAAGTGTTATTGCTTAAATAATTATTTCTTTTGCATGAATGTACACACATGTTAATGAATGTATGTGCTGTTTGCATTACGAATGAGAAGACAAAACGATTTTCATGTGTACATGAGAGAATGTACCCGTTTCTTTCCTCTTGCTTCTCTATCCTACAAAATGAGAAGCTTACCAATAAGACTTGCATCGTCTGAACGCAGAATTTTCTTTTTAAATACATACTTTCAACTGCATTAAAAAATCTCGAAAATTCCTTTAACTTGTAAAAACGTTTCGTGGGTTAAAGGAGATCAATAGATGATTTTCAGTATACATATCTTCGTAGAAACATTGTAGAAAACTAGTTTTTAAACACATTTTCAAGTGTTCTTCTGCAGAGTTCTGCTCTTTATTTCCACTTGTATTCATTTCAGGAAAGAATGATACAGTGACAACAAGCAGATAAATAGCGATGAAGTCTAAAGTTTTATTTTAAGCCGAAAAAATAAAAATAAAATTTCAACTTTTCTTTTTGACCGAAAATAACTTATTTCTTGACGAAAAATATCAGTAAAAAGCATTTATATATTGACTTTTTTCGAAAAAAAAATCTTAGGATTTTTTTCCTTAGCTAGTATGTAACTATAAAAATCGTTTACTTAAGGATAATTTCCGCATACAACGTAATTGTCGACGAAAACAACGTTCCATAGTCCCAATTAACACTATACAAGTCTTATTGATAAACTTATTCTTCATTGAACTTGCATTAGCGTTCACACAATGAAAGTCTTATTGCTGAAATTTTCCTTTCTTTTGCTTGAAAGTATACACAATGTGAATGATTGTGTGCATTTTTTACGTTACAAATGAGAAAGCAAATCGAATTTCAAGAGTACATGCTGGTATGCAAGACTGATAGAATGTATTCTATCATTCTTGACTGGTATGTACTCGGTTCTTTTGCCCTGGTCTCTCTCGCCTACAACCTAATAAGTTTAACAATAAGACTTGCATAGTGTGAATTGGAACAAACAGAACGAAAATCATTTTAGTGCATTTTTCGTTGCTAATGTATGGAATTTCGCGTTCGTCGACGATTACGTTGTATGTAGAAAGGATCCTTTAATTTTCGCATAGACAAATTCGGGTATGTGATGAAAAACTATCGTCTTCAAAACGATATCAAAACAATTGCTTTGAGAAGATGCCATGAGTTCCGACCGATATTATAAAATACAAAAAATGTAATAGAGCTGTGAAAAGAATATCAACAAATATTTAAAATCCTATTAAAAGCAAATTTGAAAGTTATTGACAAAACAAATATATCAAACACATCACACCTTTTATCGTTTTCAAATCGTTTTTGTGTCCACTTTCAAATTCGTAACGTTTTGCTTCTTCAGTTTTCACATTTTTTTATAACAATGTTATAACACAAAAAAATTACATATCTAAAGGCGCCACTATGAAGATACAAAACTTACGGAGTTAATATTAATTTATTTCTCCCAAAAGTATGCAAACGATTTTTTAATGCTGCTTTTATTTGTATATTTTCAAAATATTATTTCCATGTTTTGCATTGTAGAGTAGAATTGGAAACGCAAATTTTTATTTTTTTCTAGAGAAGATAAACTCATTTTTGTTTTCACTTTCATACCAGTTTTATTTCTGTGGACACACCTAAATAACTACTATTTTCGGTACCTGACGAAAACTAAATTTTTTTTGCTAATTTAAAGTAAACTTGGATATTGTATTAGTTATGGCATATTTTTACTCTAATGTGTGTATCAGAGCAGTTTTCACTATATCGAATACTGAAATATTAAACATTCTTTCAAACACAGCACATCTTTATGTAAAGTTGTAAATAATTTTTTTTATTTATTCTGTAAATAATATACTTCTTGACACTATTGAAGTTTAACATGTTAAAGCAACTTTTTAAACAAATTTAAAAAAAGTGTTCAGACTAGAACTATCAAATTTTGGTTTGAGACTTTGTCAGAAGCTGGCACAAAAATGTATAACTTAAAAAAAATGGATAAAAATCAAGTTATTAAAATTTCAGGAAATTATTTAAATTATATTAACGGTGCAGTTATAAACATTGATGAATTATTAAAAAAAAACAAAAAAAGAATATAGGAAGAGACGTTGTGCAATAGTTAGAAATATACGACACTGGAGAAAGGAGCAATTGAAACTTATATTGTTATTGGCGGAGCAATCATGTGGATTCAGCTATGAAAAAAGATTGTGGCAATTGGTAATAATAACAGAAATAGCTATTGTCGGATGTGTTCATTTTATTTTCCACAGGACCGTACAAAATCATTTTGGGAAGTGGACTGCTAAATGCTTAGCGATGAAGGCTTTAAAAACAACTTTCGGATTAATCGCCAAACATTTGAAGTTCTATGCAATAAATTGAGATGTTTGCAAAAGCAGCAAACACAACTTCGGGAGACAATACCACTGGAGAAAAGAATAGCTGTTGCTCTGTATTCATTAGGGTCCTCCGCAGAGTATAGAAGCATTGCAAGCTTATTTGGTATCGGGAAGTCAACGGTTTGTGTAATTTTGATTGAGTTTTGCAAAACGGCTTGGAAGATATTATGCCCAGAATACTTTAATTTTTTCCCATTACACAAAGATAAAATAGAAGAATCCGTAAATGGGTTTGAAACATTGGGATTTCCTCAATGTTTAGGTGCAATTGGTGAGTTTATTTTGCTCTAAATAAAGAAATATTTACTGAACTAAGTTGTATTTACTAAGATGGATGTCATATTGAGGTTCATCCTAACACTAATGATGCAATTGATTATTTTAATTATAAAGGTTGGTACTCAACTATACTTTTTGCATTGGTAGACTACAGGTATACATACATAAATACATTCTTTACAAAATTTTTAATATAGGATCTCAATATATTTTTTAAATAAATTTCTTGTCCATATTATTGACAGATTTGGATTAACAACTTCCACCTTCAATTATGCAAATCACCTCAAAGTTTGCCATGATATGGATGTAATAGGCTCTGGCAACGGTCAAATAATCACGTCAACGTTCTAAAGGCCATGTCAGATAAAACTTTTGCTGATTTTTTGGAGATATTTTCTGAAGGTACTAAATATATGCAGGGACAGAAATATGCCACTTTATCTTGCGTCATATATTTCTACGAAAATATATATGCAAATTTAGTAGAAAAAGGCAATAACTCATCTTTTGGCCATATTATACATCTCTACGATTTCGCAAAGCAAAAATTTTTTTTTTTAAGATTAACAGCCAAATTCTTATTTTAGGTTTAAGACTCGCAATTGTTATTGAACAGTTTCACGCTAAAAACTGTTTAATATAAAATTGCATTCATAAACACTACAATAGACATTGTGTGTTTTAAGGAAATTTAGATATCGATACTGGCAACACCACCATGTTTTGTAGTTAGTGTTGTAATAAAAAGAATATGATTTCATCCGGATATTGAAGTAAACGAATAGCTTTTTATTGTTTTCGTGTAAGTTAAGATATCTTGAACTCTCTTTATAATATATTTCTCAACTTATTTAACACAAGTTTTCTATGAAGTAAAAGGAAAAAAGAGAAATGATTACAAAAGAATTTACACGACTCTTTTAATCATGTATGAAAAAGGTACTCGAATAACGAGCCTATTTTCATTTGTGTTGATTGTTTCTACATCACTAACATTTCTTTTTGCTTTTATGTGTTTTGATGGTGTTTTTTTTGCTAATTTTGTTTAACTTAAATAATTAAGTGACATAAGTATTCTATCAAATTTAAAAAAAACATACGTAAACGCTTCAAGACTTCAAGCTTTAATTTAGAGCATATCATGTATTTCTGTGTGCTAAATTTGCAAATATATTTGAAGTTGAAATTGATATATCGATGATATGAATTTATTGAAGGTTTATAGTAGGTGCATACCATCTTTAAACCTATTTTAAAATTTTCATGTAATATACATTTTTGAATGCAATTTTGTGAAATTTTGCTTAAAAGTTGTTTATTGTCCTGTTTTAAATATTTATGAATATGGCTGTTAAAATTTTAAAAATTCACCTTGTAGCCGCATTAATGGACCCCTGCCAAAAAATTGGGACACCTTTGTATTAGAAGACTACTTTGAGAACCATACAACAAAAGAGAAATTAGTTCTTCAGGAGATAAAAAGCCATGGCATTGACGAAATCTTTTCACCACCTGAATTTTCAGTGTTAAATTACAAAGTCATATACATAAATATGAATATTTTACAACTTTTTTTAAAGAAAATTTCCGAAACTCAGAAAAAAATTCTTAATTTTCTCTGCGAGTCTGGAGAATTTGTCGTTAGGGACCCAATTTCCCTAGAAATTCAAAAATATTTTGACGTACCTGTGACAGAAGCAGAGAGCCTTGACTGGTGGAAAGATAATCAGCAGGTAATATAAAAACATTTAATCCTATATAGCTTGATATTGATGTTTCATTAATTTTAAGGTTTTTCCCAGGATTTCAACATTAGCTAATATTTGTTTTGGCATTTCTGCCACATCAGCCTCTTCAGAAGTTGCTTTTTCAATGGCAGGCCCATGTATAACTCAAAAGAGAAGTCGTTTGAAGCCAGTCACAGTAAACAAACAACTTTTTATTCATGATAATTTCCATATTGTTCGTGAAAATGATGTACCGTAACCGTTTTTTTTTATATGTTTTCGGTCAAAACTAAAAGTTAAAATTAACAATAATATTGATTGACTTATAACGTCGCTTTATCTGCAACGTTCAAACGATGCAAGTCGTATTGATCAGCTTCTTGTTTTTGTTCTTCGAACTTTCTTTGGCGTTCAGACGATGAAAGTGTTATTGCTTAAATAATTATTTCTTTTGCATGAATGTACACACATGTTAATGAATGTATGTGCTGTTTGCATTACGAATGAGAAGACAAAACGATTTTCATGTGTACATGAGAGAATGTACCCGTTTCTTTCCTCTTGCTTCTCTATCCTACAAAATGAGAAGCTTACCAATAAGACTTGCATCGTCTGAACGCAGAATTTTCTTTTTAAATACATACTTTCAACTGCATTAAAAAATCTCGAAAATTCCTTTAACTTGTAAAAACGTTTCGTGGGTTAAAGGAGATCAATAGATGATTTTCAGTATACATATCTTCGTAGAAACATTGTAGAAAACTAGTTTTTAAACACATTTTCAAGTGTTCTTCTGCAGAGTTCTGCTCTTTATTTCCACTTGTATTCATTTCAGGAAAGAATGATACAGTGACAACAAGCAGATAAATAGCGATGAAGTCTAAAGTTTTATTTTAAGCCGAAAAAATAAAAATAAAATTTCAACTTTTCTTTTTGACCGAAAATAACTTATTTCTTGACGAAAAATATCAGTAAAAAGCATTTATATATTGACTTTTTTCGAAAAAAAAATCTTAGGATTTTTTTCCTTAGCTAGTATGTAACTATAAAAATCGTTTACTTAAGGATAATTTCCGCATACAACGTAATTGTCGACGAAAACAACGTTCCATAGTCCCAATTAACACTATACAAGTCTTATTGATAAACTTATTCTTCATTGAACTTGCATTAGCGTTCACACAATGAAAGTCTTATTGCTGAAATTTTCCTTTCTTTTGCTTGAAAGTATACACAATGTGAATGATTGTGTGCATTTTTTACGTTACAAATGAGAAAGCAAATCGAATTTCAAGAGTACATGCTGGTATGCAAGACTGATAGAATGTATTCTATCATTCTTGACTGGTATGTACTCGGTTCTTTTGCCCTGGTCTCTCTCGCCTACAACCTAATAAGTTTAACAATAAGACTTGCATAGTGTGAATTGGAACAAACAGAACGAAAATCATTTTAGTGCATTTTTCGTTGCTAATGTATGGAATTTCGCGTTCGTCGACGATTACGTTGTATGTAGAAAGGATCCTTTAATTTTCGCATAGACAAATTCGGGTATGTGATGAAAAACTATCGTCTTCAAAACGATATCAAAACAATTGCTTTGAGAAGATGCCATGAGTTCCGACCGATATTATAAAATACAAAAAATGTAATAGAGCTGTGAAAAGAATATCAACAAATATTTAAAATCCTATTAAAAGCAAATTTGAAAGTTATTGACAAAACAAATATATCAAACACATCACACCTTTTATCGTTTTCAAATCGTTTTTGTGTCCACTTTCAAATTCGTAACGTTTTGCTTCTTCAGTTTTCACATTTTTTTATAACAATGTTATAACACAAAAAAATTACATATCTAAAGGCGCCACTATGAAGATACAAAACTTACGGAGTTAATATTAATTTATTTCTCCCAAAAGTATGCAAACGATTTTTTAATGCTGCTTTTATTTGTATATTTTCAAAATATTATTTCCATGTTTTGTATTGTAGAGTAGAATTGGAAACGCAAATTTTTATTTTTTTCTAGAGAAGATAAACTCATTTTTGTTTTCACTTTCATACCAGTTTTATTTCTGTGGACACACCTAAATAACTACTATTTTCGGTACCTGACGAAAACTAAATTTTTTTTGCTAATTTAAAGTAAACTTGGATATTGTATTAGTTATGGCATATTTTTACTCTAATGTGTGTATCAGAGCAGTTTTCACTATATCGAATACTGAAATATTAAACATTCTTTCAAACACAGCACATCTTTATGTAAAGTTGTAAATAATTTTTTTTATTTATTCTGTAAATAATATACTTCTTGACACTATTGAAGTTTAACATGTTAAAGCAACTTTTTAAACAAATTTAAAAAAAAGTGTTCAGACTAGAACTATCAAATTTTGGTTTGAGACTTTGTCAGAAGCTGGCACAAAAATGTATAACTTAAAAAAAATGGATAAAAATCAAGTTATTAAAATTTCAGGAAATTATTTAAATTATATTAACGGTGCAGTTATAAACATTGATGAATTATTAAAAAAAAACAAAAAAAGAATATAGGAAGAGACGTTGTGCAATAGTTAGAAATATACGACACTGGAGAAAGGAGCAATTGAAACTTATATTGTTATTGGCGGAGCAATCATGTGGATTCAGCTATGAAAAAAGATTGTGGCAATTGGTAATAATAACAGAAATAGCTATTGTCGGATGTGTTCATTTTATTTTCCACAGGACCGTACAAAATCATTTTGGGAAGTGGACTGCTAAATGCTTAGCGATGAAGGCTTTAAAAACAACTTTCGGATTAATCGCCAAACATTTGAAGTTCTATGCAATAAATTGAGATGTTTGCAAAAGCAGCAAACACAACTTCGGGAGACAATACCACTGGAGAAAAGAATAGCTGTTGCTCTGTATTCATTAGGGTCCTCCGCAGAGTATAGAAGCATTGCAAGCTTATTTGGTATCGGGAAGTCAACGGTTTGTGTAATTTTGATTGAGTTTTGCAAAACGGCTTGGAAGATATTATGCCCAGAATACTTTAATTTTTTCCCATTACACAAAGATAAAATAGAAGAATCCGTAAATGGGTTTGAAACATTGGGATTTCCTCAATGTTTAGGTGCAATTGGTGAGTTTATTTTGCTCTAAATAAAGAAATATTTACTGAACTAAGTTGTATTTACTAAGATGGATGTCATATTGAGGTTCATCCTAACACTAATGATGCAATTGATTATTTTAATTATAAAGGTTGGTACTCAACTATACTTTTTGCATTGGTAGACTACAGGTATACATACATAAATACATTCTTTACAAAATTTTTAATATAGGATCTCAATATATTTTTTAAATAAATTTCTTGTCCATATTATTGACAGATTTGGATTAACAACTTCCACCTTCAATTATGCAAATCACCTCAAAGTTTGCCATGATATGGATGTAATAGGCTCTGGCAACGGTCAAATAATCACGTCAACGTTCTAAAGGCCATGTCAGATAAAACTTTTGCTGATTTTTTGGAGATATTTTCTGAAGGTACTAAATATATGCAGGGACAGAAATATGCCACTTTATCTTGCGTCATATATTTCTACGAAAATATATATGCAAATTTAGTAGAAAAAGGCAATAACTCATCTTTTGGCCATATTATACATCTCTACGATTTCGCAAAGCAAAAATTTTTTTTTTTAAGATTAACAGCCAAATTCTTATTTTAGGTTTAAGACTCTCAATTGTTATTGAACAGTTTCACGCTAAAAACTGTTTAATATAAAATTGCATTCATAAACACTACAATAGACATTGTGTGTTTTAAGGAAATTTAGATATCGATACTGGCAACACCACCATGTTTTGTAGTTAGTGTTGTAATAAAAAGAATATGATTTCATCCGGATATTGAAGTAAACGAATAGCTTTTTATTGTTTTCGTGTAAGTTAAGATATCTTGAACTCTCTTTATAATATATTTCTCAACTTATTTAACACAAGTTTTCTATGAAGTAAAAGGAAAAAAGAGAAATGATTACAAAAGAATTTACACGACTCTTTTAATCATGTATGAAAAAGGTACTCGAATAACGAGCCTATTTTCATTTGTGTTGATTGTTTCTACATCACTAACATTTCTTTTTGCTTTTATGTGTTTTGATGGTGTTTTTTTTGCTAATTTTGTTTAACTTAAATAATTAAGTGACATAAGTATTCTATCAAATTTAAAAAAAACATACGTAAACGCTTCAAGACTTCAAGCTTTAATTTAGAGCATATCATGTATTTCTGTGTGCTAAATTTGCAAATATATTTGAAGTTGAAATTGATATATCGATGATATGAATTTATTGAAGGTTTATAGTAGGTGCATACCATCTTTAAACCTATTTTAAAATTTTCATGTAATATACATTTTTGAATGCAATTTTGTGAAATTTTGCTTAAAAGTTGTTTATTGTCCTGTTTTAAATATTTATGAATATGGCTGTTAAAATTTTAAAAATTCACCTTGTAGCCGCATTAATGGACCCCTGCCAAAAAATTGGGACACCTTTGTATTAGAAGACTACTTTGAGAACCATACAACAAAAGAGAAATTAGTTCTTCAGGAGATAAAAAGCCATGGCATTGACGAAATCTTTTCACCACCTGAATTTTCAGTGTTAAATTACAAAGTCATATACATAAATATGAATATTTTACAACTTTTTTTAAAGAAAATTTCCGAAACTCAGAAAAAAATTCTTAATTTTCTCTGCGAGTCTGGAGAATTTGTCGTTAGGGACCCAATTTCCCTAGAAATTCAAAAATATTTTGACGTACCTGTGACAGAAGCAGAGAGCCTTGACTGGTGGAAAGATAATCAGCAGGTAATATAAAAACATTTAATCCTATATAGCTTGATATTGATGTTTCATTAATTTTAAGGTTTTTCCCAGGATTTCAACATTAGCTAATATTTGTTTTGGCATTTCTGCCACATCAGCCTCTTCAGAAGTTGCTTTTTCAATGGCAGGCCCATGTATAACTCAAAAGAGAAGTCGTTTGAAGCCAGTCACAGTAAACAAACAACTTTTTATTCATGATAATTTCCATATTGTTCGTGAAAATGATGTACCGTAACCGTTTTTTTTTATATGTTTTCGGTCAAAACTAAAAGTTAAAATTAACAATAATATTGATTGACTTATAACGTCGCTTTATCTGCAACGTTCAAACGATGCAAGTCGTATTGATCAGCTTCTTGTTTTTGTTCTTCGAACTTTCTTTGGCGTTCAGACGATGAAAGTGTTATTGCTTAAATAATTATTTCTTTTGCATGAATGTACACACATGTTAATGAATGTATGTGCTGTTTGCATTACGAATGAGAAGACAAAACGATTTTCATGTGTACATGAGAGAATGTACCCGTTTCTTTCCTCTTGCTTCTCTATCCTACAAAATGAGAAGCTTACCAATAAGACTTGCATCGTCTGAACGCAGAATTTTCTTTTTAAATACATACTTTCAACTGCATTAAAAAATCTCGAAAATTCCTTTAACTTGTAAAAACGTTTCGTGGGTTAAAGGAGATCAATAGATGATTTTCAGTATACATATCTACGTAGAAACATTGTAGAAAACTAGTTTTTAAACACATTTTCAAGTGTTCTTCTGCAGAGTTCTGCTCTTTATTTCCACTTGTATTCATTTCAGGAAAGAATGATACAGTGACAACAAGCAGATAAATAGCGATGAAGTCTAAAGTTTTATTTTAAGCCGAAAAAATAAAAATAAAATTTCAACTTTTCTTTTTGACCGAAAATAACTTATTTCTTGACGAAAAATATCAGTAAAAAGCATTTATATATTGACTTTTTTCGAAAAAAAAATCTTAGGATTTTTTTCCTTAGCTAGTATGTAACTATAAAAATCGTTTACTTAAGGATAATTTCCGCATACAACGTAATTGTCGACGAAAACAACGTTCCATAGTCCCAATTAACACTATACAAGTCTTATTGATAAACTTATTCTTCATTGAACTTGCATTAGCGTTCACACAATGAAAGTCTTATTGCTGAAATTTTCCTTTCTTTTGCTTGAAAGTATACACAATGTGAATGATTGTGTGCATTTTTTACGTTACAAATGAGAAAGCAAATCGAATTTCAAGAGTACATGCTGGTATGCAAGACTGATAGAATGTATTCTATCATTCTTGACTGGTATGTACTCGGTTCTTTTGCCCTGGTCTCTCTCGCCTACAACCTAATAAGTTTAACAATAAGACTTGCATAGTGTGAATTGGAACAAACAGAACGAAAATCATTTTAGTGCATTTTTCGTTGCTAATGTATGGAATTTCGCGTTCGTCGACGATTACGTTGTATGTAGAAAGGATCCTTTAATTTTCGCATAGACAAATTCGGGTATGTGATGAAAAACTATCGTCTTCAAAACGATATCAAAACAATTGCTTTGAGAAGATGCCATGAGTTCCGACCGATATTATAAAATACAAAAAATGTAATAGAGCTGTGAAAAGAATATCAACAAATATTTAAAATCCTATTAAAAGCAAATTTGAAAGTTATTGACAAAACAAATATATCAAACACATCACACCTTTTATCGTTTTCAAATCGTTTTTGTGTCCACTTTCAAATTCGTAACGTTTTGCTTCTTCAGTTTTCACATTTTTTTATAACAATGTTATAACACAAAAAAATTACATATCTAAAGGCGCCACTATGAAGATACAAAACTTACGGAGTTAATATTAATTTATTTCTCCCAAAAGTATGCAAACGATTTTTTAATGCTGCTTTTATTTGTATATTTTCAAAATATTATTTCCATGTTTTGTATTGTAGAGTAGAATTGGAAACGCAAATTTTTATTTTTTTCTAGAGAAGATAAACTCATTTTTGTTTTCACTTTCATACCAGTTTTATTTCTGTGGACACACCTAAATAACTACTATTTTCGGTACCTGACGAAAACTAAATTTTTTTTGCTAATTTAAAGTAAACTTGGATATTGTATTAGTTATGGCATATTTTTACTCTAATGTGTGTATCAGAGCAGTTTTCACTATATCGAATACTGAAATATTAAACATTCTTTCAAACACAGCACATCTTTATGTAAAGTTGTAAATAATTTTTTTTATTTATTCTGTAAATAATATACTTCTTGACACTATTGAAGTTTAACATGTTAAAGCAACTTTTTAAACAAATTTAAAAAAAAGTGTTCAGACTAGAACTATCAAATTTTGGTTTGAGACTTTGTCAGAAGCTGGCACAAAAATGTATAACTTAAAAAAAATGGATAAAAATCAAGTTATTAAAATTTCAGGAAATTATTTAAATTATATTAACGGTGCAGTTATAAACATTGATGAATTATTAAAAAAAAACAAAAAAAGAATATAGGAAGAGACGTTGTGCAATAGTTAGAAATATACGACACTGGAGAAAGGAGCAATTGAAACTTATATTGTTATTGGCGGAGCAATCATGTGGATTCAGCTATGAAAAAAGATTGTGGCAATTGGTAATAATAACAGAAATAGCTATTGTCGGATGTGTTCATTTTATTTTCCACAGGACCGTACAAAATCATTTTGGGAAGTGGACTGCTAAATGCTTAGCGATGAAGGCTTTAAAAACAACTTTCGGATTAATCGCCAAACATTTGAAGTTCTATGCAATAAATTGAGATGTTTGCAAAAGCAGCAAACACAACTTCGGGAGACAATACCACTGGAGAAAAGAATAGCTGTTGCTCTGTATTCATTAGGGTCCTCCGCAGAGTATAGAAGCATTGCAAGCTTATTTGGTATCGGGAAGTCAACGGTTTGTGTAATTTTGATTGAGTTTTGCAAAACGGCTTGGAAGATATTATGCCCAGAATACTTTAATTTTTTCCCATTACACAAAGATAAAATAGAAGAATCCGTAAATGGGTTTGAAACATTGGGATTTCCTCAATGTTTAGGTGCAATTGGTGAGTTTATTTTGCTCTAAATAAAGAAATATTTACTGAACTAAGTTGTATTTACTAAGATGGATGTCATATTGAGGTTCATCCTAACACTAATGATGCAATTGATTATTTTAATTATAAAGGTTGGTACTCAACTATACTTTTTGCATTGGTAGACTACAGGTATACATACATAAATACATTCTTTACAAAATATCTATCGTTACTATACCATTTTTTTAAAGATATCGCTTTTTATATATAAATGTGGGCAGTCCAGGTCGGTGCAATGATTCACAGATATTTGAGAGGTCATTGCTTAAAAATCATCTTACCGAAAGTCCGTTGTTAAGTGAAATGTCCAAATGATTATCTGGTGTTGATGTTCCAGTAG
Source organism: Panzeria rudis (assembly GCA_956483635.1). NCBI lineage: Eukaryota > Metazoa > Arthropoda > Insecta > Diptera > Tachinidae > Panzeria > Panzeria rudis. The sequence continues at coordinate 85,795,098 of OY101449.1, forward strand.
TAGTATTAGGAGATTCAGCCTTCCGATTGTCCAAAACGGTTATGAAACCATATCCTTTCAACGTTGACAATGATGCCATTAAAAAACAATACAATTACGCGTCGTCAAAAAGCAGAAGAGTTGTAGAAAATGCCTTCGGCCATTTGAAAGCTCGTTTTTGGAGGATTGGAAAAGGTGTGGACAACAAAATTAAGAATGTGAATACCATTATAAAGGCATGTTGTGTATTAAACAACTTTGTTAATGAAAATAATCAGGTATGTGATGAAAAACGATTTAGAGACAAAAACGATTTGAAAGCGATAAAAGGTGTGATGTGTTTGCTATAGTCGTTTTGTCAATCATTTTCAAATCTGTTTTTAATTGTTTTTTTCAACATTTTTTCATAAATTTCTCTTCACAGTTCGGTTACATTGTTTAGATTTTATTTATTTTTTTATTTATTTACTTCATTCGATGTGATACATGTGGCCTATTGGCCAATTTTAAGATATTACAAGATATAACAATTCTATGAACTATTACGTCACATTAAAATATATTAACATTTTTCCTCTTTGTATAAAGTAATACACAAATACATATATATATATAGATATAAATAGTAACATTTGAATAAAACGAATTTATCAATTTACCATTTAAAAGTTGACAGTTTAAGCCCAATAACGTAACTAGACAGTAGGCGTATTTAAATATATTAGTAATCTTCGCTCAAAAGTAGACCTTGACATAGTAAAGTTACGTAAACTTCTAGGTAAGTGGTTCCATTTTCGTAACTTAAAATATTTATCCTATGTATGAAGATTTGAGGATTTCTAATTGTACTAATAAATGATATCGTCTCGACAATAAAAGCAGGCCTTTGGAATTTAATAATATTAAAGAGGTATATGAGTAATCGAAATTTCAGATAGTCGTCAAAGGAGAGATTTAGGAAATCCTTTAAGTAAGTCGAGACGTGTGCTCTAATCCTAAGTCCATAAACAAATCTAACCACCTTATTTACAATGAGCCTAATCCTATTCCTATTACCCAAGCCGCAGTAAACTTCTATGCAATAGTTGATCTGCGACAAGAGCAGAGAATGAGCAATAGTCCTTTTAACATGTAGAGGAAGAACCAGGTTCAAGTGATATAACCTTCGTAAGGTAAAACAAATCCTAGAACAGACTATCAATGTGCTGTGTAAAAGATAATCTATTATCCAGCACCACACCAAGGCACGTGACATTGTCGACGATTTCAATCGTAGCATCTAATATCTTCAAGTCGAAGTAGAGGCTATCAGACTTTTTCAATCCAAAAACAGTAGCTTTAGTTTTTTGGGAATTTATTTTAAGTCTATTCGTTTGTATCCAATTTTGTAGAACAGAAAGTTCAAAATTTATAGTTTATCTTCTAGTGAGCTTTTTAAAAGTCAGTAGCTTGAGATTGGCTCAAAACGAACTGAAGAGATCGGTCGGAATTTATCACACCTTTTCAAAACAATCGTATTGAAATAGTTTTGAAAACGATCATTTTCCATCACATACCTGAATGGCTCTATTAATCGGCAATGGCTTTACGAAGTAAAAACTACACAACAACCCCGTCATGAAACATTTACAACTGAAAACGGAAACGGTGATGAAATAAGACAAGCAATTTCCACATGTATTGGTAAGTTTTCTTTTATTTGTAATTAATTTTTTATATTCATAAACAAAAATTTTTTTTATCGCTACCTTAATATGAAATCGAGTTTTTTTTGCATATTTTGTTATATTAGAGGTTCATCTATCGAAGTATGCAAAAGACTCGATTTACAAAAAAAAAATGATTATTTAGTGCCACTCTATATTAAGGTACCGATATGTTTCTTCAAGGAATGAAATGTATCAAATGTAGTATTGTACAAAAAAAAAAGAGATCAAAAATGTAAAAAAAAGATTAAAAATGAGAATTTTAGTAATTTAATATAAACTTTTCGTCATAAATTGAACTTGAACATCAAAATTTATTGAATCTGCAATTTTAGTAATGGAAATCGTATTTCGTATTTTGTATTTATTTTTTTGTTTTGTGCTACATATATAAATATTTCTATACTAATGTTATTACGATAATTTTGTAAATAGTTAATAAATGCAGTTTTATATTCTTCAGAACTTTTGACAAATCTTTCCATAAGATCTGTTTTTTAACATCTAAATCATAACTTTTTTCATCCATTTCTTTTAATTCCGAATTTTGTTGATCAATTTTGTCTTCCATTTTATCTGATCTTTTTAAAATTTCATTTTGAAAATAGTTTGTTTCTTTCTTTTTCCTTCCAGCAGCGGGAGTTTACTTTGATGCAGATGAAAGCTTTAGGGATGCTGAAGTAGATGGGTTTGGTGAAAATGAACCAGTACTATAATCCAGACTAAGATCCTCGTAATCTTCTAATATTTCAATTTCAATTGGATTACACAGAATATCTAAGAAAACATGGAATTTGAAAATTTAGTTACAATTTTAAATTTAATTTTTTCTAATAAAATTAAAAAACTTATGTATATACTTATGATGGCAATTTAAAATTGACCTAGTATACTTTCCTCTACCAAATCTTCCACATTGTTGATTTTGAAAGCGCTAAGAATGTTATGGATCTTGTAATACAGGGACCATGTGGATGGAGAGCCTCCTGATGGTCCAATTAAAGCTTTTTCTTTTCTAAAAATAAAATAGTGTTGTTTGTGATTTTAAGGTCGACGAAGCTACCCAAACATTTACTAAAGCTTTCGTTTATTAAAATTTTGTATTGAAAACGCGTTTCAGATTACTTTTGGTAACTCCATGAATGCAAAGAATACCATATATTGCACATATTTATTTAAATAAGAGCTTTAAGCATGTGATGTTCGCTTTTACAAAAAGAAATTACTTTTTTGACCAAAAAAATATCTCAGATTTGTTTGCAGCGCTTTGTATAACTCACCTATATTTTGTTGTCAAATTATGGATTTTGGATTTGATTTCCACTACCGCTACTTCGCATCCGTACGTTTGAAGCTGGCACTTCGTCTTCAAAGACGTGGTTGTTTCTCCGCGCACCGCTCATTTATATGCTCCGACGAGATTTCAACCAACAATTCCTCCTCTTCAACTGTCCACGTTTTTTTCTTCTTTTTTTTCATTTAACTTTATTAACACCAAAAATTTTTCACAATTGAAAATTATTGCTTATTTTTCGTTTGTACTTTCTGTGAAATGTATTTTATTTAATTTATGACGTGCCGCCATGAAAAACATATTCAGTAAAACACCAAAGTCAAAAAAGGTACTGAACATACATCAAGATGTACTTGGAACCCTGCCTTTTACTGGTTTTTGAATGAGTTTAATTTTGAAACACGTAAATTTTTTGACAATTGAGTGTATGGGAAAATATCGAAAAATTAACGTGTTTGGCTCGTAAACACCTAAAATTGCCATAAACACGGTACTGTGAATTGCCTATAATTTTGAAACACGTAAATTTTTTGACAATTGAGTATATGGGAAAACATCTAAAAATTAACGTGTTTGAGTATGATTCAGTAAATTTTTTTGGTTGAAATTAGAAATATATGTGTACATATGCACATGTATTTCCAAACATATTGATGCACAAATTCACACAAAGAACTTGTTCCTAAATTGCAAAAAATTTGTGAAGTTTTATTAAAATAATCTGTTTCAAAACTTTTTCAACTTATAAAAGAATTGTATGTAAATAACACAATTTTTTAACTTAAAGCTCGTCTTGCTTTCAACTAATTATTGAGAAATTTTTGACTGCAGTAATAAGATTGAAATAGTTTTGCTAGTTCAAAGAATGCTAAAATATGGTATTACCTAGTAGGTTTAGGTTACGGAAGTTTTCTGCTACAATTTTTCTTTTTCTCCTTGAAGCTTGCATTTTCATTAATAATTTGTTGTGGAAAGAATTACTATTTATACATGAGTATGGATATGTGCTCCTACAAATAACATCAGGTTAAAAATAAGTAATGAGAAGAAAACAAAATTCGAATTTCATTTTATAATTATTTATTATTTTGCACTTTAACATAAAAATGTGTGGATATACAAATCCGTTTTCAGTTTTTTCTAGGGATGTAACGATACGCCGTTTTGCCGATCCGATACCGATTCCGATACTTAAAAATAAATATCGCCGATACCGATTCCGATACCGATACGAATATTTAAATTGAGTTCAAATTTAGATTAACAAAACTCAAGAAGGGACATTTTTTATTAAACAAAATTACAGTGTAAGAGATTATTAATATTTAAAATTGATATTAACCCAGTATATAAAATTGGAAGTAATTTTTAAGGAACTGCATTTTTATTGCTTCCAAAGAATCTATATTAAAAATATGCAGATCATTAGTAGAAATGCAACTACAAATTTGTAATTCCTTTATAATTTAAAAAAATACTCGCCATGCTTTTTAAAAAATCGATTTTTAAGGGACATTTATCAACTATTATTCTTCTAAATAACTTAATAGCTTAATTATTAAAAGTCTTCTAAAAGTTTATATATATTCACTTAAATTTACATGAAAACAGTTTTGTGTTTAAATTCGCATAAAAAGAAACGAGTTCTAAAAATGAGTAATTTTTCATCCTTTTTTTGAGGAATCATTATAGAACACCGAAAAAGATATTTGTCCTAACATCGCTTCAAATTCGGTATTGGTAATCGAAAAAGAGAACTTCTGGCAGTGACAAGCAAATGTGAAACTAATTAGAAATTATCCAAATTTGCAATATTTCCGGATCGCGAATTCTACATTTTTATTACTTCTTTGGAGTGTCTTTTTTAAATAAGATTTAAAAAACAACGAATTAAATTTGAGTTCATGGTAAAATTAAGAATAAATAAATTATTGTTTTTGCAAAATAACAGCGTAAAATATTATTAATTTTTAAAATTGATATTAATAAGATTTAAAAAATAACGAAATGAATTTAGGCCCTAATTGTGTAAATCACGTCACCAAAGTGAAATTTGTATACAGAACAAAAACAAAATTTCAAATATTTGATCAATTTATTTTATTTTTCATAAAAATTTTAAAATATTTGATAGGTAAAGAAAAGCTTTAATTTCTATACGTTTGTTTGGTGAAAAATTTTTATGAAAAACAAAAACAAATATTTGAAATTTTTTCAAATTTATTGTTGCTTTAACATAAACTTCACTTCGGTGATGTGGTGTGATATACACAATTAAGACCTTAGTTCTTGGTAAAATTAACAAAAAATAAATAATTTGTCAAAAAAAAAATTGAAAAAAATTTTTAAAGTATCGTCGTATCGACAGTAAAATATCGCCGATACCGATGTATCGGAAAATCTGAAGTATCGCCGATATATCGGTATCGGTATTCGTTACATCCCTAGTTTTTTCTACCACGTACAGGCTTTTTCAATGAGCATGGCTAATATTTCTACTAGGTACATCAGTATATTTCAGCCTAACTCGAGAATGGCGAGTATATTCCCATAAACGATTAATAATTTTTATTAAATAACAATTTTAAACAGTTCAAGCCGATATTTAAGCCGCCGCCGAACCATTGTGTTAAACGCCGCCGCCGCCGTCCAAAAGGCATCGGCTTGGTTCACTGTAACGGAGAGTTTTGTATGCCGAATTTGCCGTTAAGGACCACGTTAACTTTTAATCACATTGTGAAAAGGGCCGTTAATAAAATAAATGACTTTTCAGTTCTGTTGTTTTTAAAATGTCGATATCACTTAATGCTAAAAAGTTTCGGCGAGTTTCGGATTCGGCCGAATATTCGGCCTTCTTGCCGAATATTAGGTTCGGTTCGGGTTCGACCTCAAAAAACTGGTTTCGGTCGGACTCTAGTATTTACCTGTCAGCTTAACGTTAGCTCAATAAAAGATTAACGTATTGTATAGAATTGCCATTTGCTAATAAATAAAGTATACATATAAAGTATAATATAAAGTATAAATAATAGGAAACAACCTTGGTTTAGTGTAATAAAACGTTTTCCAAATTTAATTGATGACAGTGAGGTTCAAAATTTGATGACGAATTTAGAGAGCTTCGCCTCATATTAATAAATATTTTCCAAATTTACAAAACGTTACTGTGGAAGACTTTTGGCACACAATCTCAAAAATTACTAGAGCAGATATGTAGTACGTTAGTATTTCCAACGTTGTCGAAATTTGCATTAAGTTTAATATATCTAACTAGTTTATCTGCAAACGTTGAATGGATATTTTCAAAAGTGAATTTGAATAAAACTAAGTACGGAAACAGATTATGTAACACCACATTGGAGGGTATTTTATATACTCAAGATTAGCAAATGTTCGTGATATAATTTAAAAATTTATTATATTTTAAAAAATCTGGAACCTTCACAGTATTATAATTAAATATCTTTTATTTATATTCAATTATTTACAAAATTTTGACTATTTTTATAAAATACGAGTACATACTAATACTTTTATAAATGTATGTGAGTAAAAACAATAATTTTCGACACGGTCTTGATTTTTATCCTCTTGGATTTCAGTGAAATTCGACTATATATTCTACTGGTGCGAGCGCGTAACATGGCGAAAAAGTATTTCGATAACTCTTATGGTTTCTATTTTATAGCCGTCTAAACATGGGCACATCGGCCATTTTTTAGAAAAGTTGGTCATATTGAAGATTATTTTAGAACGCGTCATCGCAAATACTAAATAAATTTTGTGTCATTCGAAAGGTTTCAGTATCCTCTTAACGAGTAATGATTAAAAAGAGCATAGCTTCATGCTACAAGTGCCTCTAAAATGCCAAAATATCCTTTGTTCTTAAATATCCTGAAAAATGGCATTTTAATTTATTTTATTTTCTTACAGAATGTAGCCAATTGACATGTCTGTGTAAAATTTTCAAGATGGGATGAAAGCAGATTCAAAAGCTACAGTTGTTTCTTTATGATAACTCAATAATTTCTATGAAAATTGTGTAAGCAATAATAATAAAAACAACCGTAGCCGTAGTATTTCCTAAAATCCCGATTTGTATTTTTTACACAATGGCGATAGATTAGTTTGCATTATATTGTTGTTTTTATACAATTTTCATAGAAACTATCGAGTTATCATAAAGAAACAACTGTAACTTTTGAATCTATTCTCATCCTATTTTGAAAATTGTCCACGGTAAAGACATGTCAATTGGCTACATTCTGTAAAAAATAAAAAATAAAAAAAACTTAAGATACCGTTGTTTAGAATATTTAAGGATAAAGGATTTATTGACATTTTAGAGGCACTTGTAGCAGGAAGCTATGCCATTTTTGATCAGTACACCTTAAGAAGAGACGGAAATCTTTCGAATGACATCGAATTTATTTATATTCAATGACGCGTTCTAAAGTTATACAATCTTCAATATGACGAGCTTTTCTCAAAAATGGCCGAGATGCTCAAGGGGCTCAAGTTTAGAGAAGTTTAGAGAGAGATATCGAAATAATTTTTCGCCATATTACGCAAACACAAGAATAGAAGATATATGTTGATTTTCATTAAAATAAGATAGGATAAAAATCCAAACCCTTCTTTTTGTGTAGAAAATTTTGGATTTTACAATTAATAAAAATGAATTTTTTTATTACACATAACAAAAATAAAAAAAAATATGCGAGTTCCCGCTGTTGTTGCTTTTATTTATTTTCAACTGCCTTTACAACTACAATTTAGAGTTGGAAAAAAACCAACCTGTTGTAGTACGCAAGTAAAGAAATTAAAAAACATGATTGATTATGGAGCTCATGTTTCAACTTTGATATTATAAACTTCTTATGATTAGGAGTTTAATATAATATATTTAGTTTTTCTACGAGATTTTTGGGTAAAGGTTCCCTGACGATTTGCATTACCCCCAATGAAATGCGCATAGGAACTAGCTAATACCCCTCCATAATCAATTTCAATGTATTTTAATAAAAATTTAATATTTTACTTAAAAAGTAAAATATTAATTTGGGAAAAAGCACGTTAAATCTTTAACGTGTAATTTAATAGTTCCCAAAAAAGAACTTTTTAATAAAAAAAATATTTGAAGATTTTTTTGCTAAAATGAAGATTTTTTCTTCGAAGAATGGAGATTTTTCTACGAAAATTTCTGGCGCCACTGGTACACTGCTTCATGTACATGCAACTCTCTTTTGTTTTCTTCTTCAAATTAGGGACGTAACCAGCGATGCCAGAAGGAAGATTTTACCTTAATTTTGAAGTTTTTTTTAGTCAAAATAAGATTTGAAGATCTTTTTCCCAAAATGAAGATTTTTTGAGTTTAGTTGCATAACACTTATTATTGTCACACGGCTTCTTTAAATTTATTAAATAAATTTACCTATGTATGCCAGCTAAACGTTAGCTCAATAAAAGAATAAAGTAGTGTAGATACCGGATATAAGCACATCGCATATAAGAAAAAACCGCTTATAAGAAAGTGGACCAAAAACCCCGTGTCTTTTTCTGTACTTTCCGTAGAAAAAATGTTCTATAAAAGAAAATCGTATATAAGAAAAAACCTGATATAAGAAAATTTTTTCAAACACCAAAGATCATAAATGATATGAAAATAGATTTTATATAAGAAATTTTTATAGTGCAAACTAAACTCTTTTTTTATTCTTTATCTTTTGTTAGAGCTACTTAAGTTAGTTTTTTATATGAATTGTTTCGTATATACAGGGTGTTTTTTTAGAGGTATAGAACCTCGAATTGAAATAAAACACAAGAAAATCGTTTTAATGTCCATCAATTTGGCTTTATTGGAAGGATAATTTTATGCCATTAATGTTTAAATATGATTTCGGGCATGTGGCCGCCGCGGCTGGCTCGAATAAAGCCAATTCTACAGGTCCAATCTTCAACCACTTTTTCGAGCATATGGGGCCGTATGTTGGCAATAACGCCACGAATGTTGGCTTCCAAGTCCCCTAACGTTTCTGGTTTGTTGGCGTAGACGAGCGACTTCACATATCCCCAAAGAAAATAATCCAATGGTGTCAAATCACACGATCTTGGTGGCCAATTGACAGGTCCATTCCGCGAAATTATGCGCTCATCGAATGTTTCCTTCAATAAATCGATTTTGACGTGCGCTGTGTGGCATATAGCGCCGTCTTGTTGGAACCACAACTCATCCACATTCATGCCATCCAATTCGGGAACAAAATAGTCGGTTATCATGGCTCTATACCGGTCTCCATTAACGGTAACTGACTCTCCAGCATTATTTCGGAAGAAGTATGGCCCAATGACTCCACCAGCCCATAGAGCACACCAAACAGTCAGTTTTTGTGGATGTAATGGCGTCTCAAGGGTCTCATGTGGATTCTCTTCACTCCAAATGCGGCAATTTTGCTTGTTGACGTAGCCATTCAACCAAAAATGAGCCTCATCACTGAACAAAATTTTGCGATGAAAATCAGCATCGAGATCAATCTCATTTTCGGCCCATACACCAAAATCACGACGCATTGCATGGTCTCGCGGCTTTAATTCTTGCACAAGCTGGATCTTGTAAGGTCGCAAGCCAAGATCTTTGCGCAAAATCTTCCATAAAGTTGATGGACAAAGCTCCAATTGCTGTGCACGGTGGCGAATCGATTCATTCGGGTCCTCTTCAACACTTTGCTCTACAGCGGCAATTGTTTCTTCGGTGCGCACTGTTCGACGTCTCTGCGGATGCGTATTATCACATAGAGTAAACGTAGTGCGAAAACGATCCATGGTTAACCGAATTAATTGCTCTGATGGACGATTATGTCGACCATAAAATGGACGGAGCTTGCGGTAAACTTCGCGAACTGAACCATTATTTTCGAAATAAATTTGCACGATTTGCAAGCGTTGTTCTTTTGTCAACCTGTTCATGATGAAATGGCAAACCAAACTAAATATTAATCACTTGACAGCTGACAAAATGGCCGCCAGTTAAAAAAGTGATGCCAACTTAAAGTTCTATACCTCAATAAAAAACACCCACTATAATAAAAAATTCTAACTATCGAACTTAATTTGTGTTGGTTTTTATAGAAAAAATATTACATATGTATGCTTTATTGAATACACACTTATAAAAAAGTTTCTTATATCCATATAAAAGTGTATAAGAAATAATTTTCTTATAAACTATAATTGCTTATAAGAAAAAACCGCATATAAGAAACAATTTAGTGAAATTTGGCGAATTCAGATTGCTCCACCACATATTAATAAATATTTTCGAAATTTAGAAAACGTTACTGCGAAAGACTTTTGGCACACAATGCCAAAATACTAGAGCAGATAGTGAGTTAGTGTTTCCAAAGCTGTAGAAATTTGCATTAAATTTAATATGTCTCCTTAATTCATCTGCAAACGTTGAACGGATATTTTCAAAAGTAAATTTAAATAAATCGAAATACAAAAAGAGATTAACAAATGCAATCCCAATAAGTAAATTAAATAAGAAATACGGATTTTTATGCACAAAAATGTGAGTAATGGGTATTTGTTATAGAGCTAATTCCAACTAAATGTTGTATTGTTTGTTTCGTAAAATCATAAAATTTTCTAAGCAATTTCTTGTTTTAAAATTTTAAAACTTAAAGTTTTGATATTGAAATGTATAGAAAATTTTTATGATTTTACAAAATTAACAATATAACTAACATTCAGTTGAACTCATAGTTTTGTAAAATGGTATAGAAAGAAGTCAGAAATTTTATACTTTTGGAACTAGAAATTTTTTTCTGCGCTGCAGTTTCACGAAGATTTTGGAGAAGATTCTTTGAAGTCAATAAAAAGAAACAACCAAACAACCGACGACAAAATTTAAAAGTTGCGTTTACCGAGTCACAAATTGTTGCCAAGTTGCATTCACTGAGTCTACAATGTAAAGATTTGAGTTGTCGCAATAGTCGAGGTTGCGCTCTTCGAGGGTTGCAGTCACCGAGGGCGCACTGTACATATATTTGATCTTATAAATGTACAATCACAAAGTATGACAGAGGGGTCACTTTTGACATTTCCAAAATGAAAAAATCAGCTTTTTTTGCGCATATAATTTATTGAAAAGGGACAGATATAGTTCTACGAAGAAGTAGAAATAAACAAAACAAAAAAATTTAATGTGTATAAATTATCAAATTTTATGTTCAAATGTAGAACTTCTACTGTGTTTGTGATGCAAATAAAAGAAATAAATAACATAATTGCATAAAAAAAGAATTAAATAAAAGAAATAAATAAAAATTAACTGCTTCAAGTGATGTGTTTGTTTTCGACTACATCCAAGCAAACCCGAGCCACAGACTACTCCATATTCTGTGGCAGCAAATTCAGTTCCGCGTGTTTTTCATAATTTATAACAATTGTTGAATATTAAAAATATTTTAAAAGAAAAGCTTAAAAAAAGAATTAAAATGAAATACGGTAGTGAAATGGGAATAGATAACCTGAAAGACACGTTCATTTCAAGTTTCCACATCAACCTATTTTCGTTTGCTTCATGTCAGCGGCCAACATCCGGATGAATCACCGCAGTGGCTACAGATCGTTTTCATATTTACACAGCTTGCAATAAATGCATTTATGCGTGGCGTGCTGGCAAGCATATAAGCCATATTTACAGGGGTCACAAAGACGGACCACCAATTATGGCTTCTTCTAGTACAAATGGCTATATTGCATTTTGGAATTTGGAGGGAAAAAAGGTAAGCTTTTATTTAGCGAATTTAGATATAAATACATATATTTATTTATAAAACCCTGTACGTATTATAGATTGCCAGCCAAGTGCAGGCTCATGAAAACTCAGTCACAACTGCCACATGCATGCCAAACGAACCATTTATACAACATCTCCTGATGGCAGTAGTGGTCGAACTATATTATCATCTGTAGAGGATAGTTCTTTAAGTGCTTTTAGTTCTACATCGGAAACTTTGAGTAGAAGTTTGGACAATGCTAGTTATAATAAAAAAAGGCTTCGAAAAAGAAAAGTGAGTATTTAAAAGGGCAAAAACAAATCAAAATTTTACTAAATTATTATTTTTTCTTTAGGTAATAAACTTTTTGCTCTAAAGCAGTTTCAAGATGGTATTTCAATAATACGTTGTCATCGCGAAAGTGTCTGGTGTGTCGGTTTCTAGATGGCAAAATCTTTTAGATTTGGAAATAATTAAGAAACCCAACAAACTGAAAGCACCGCCCAAGGTGCCAAACAAGCTCCATTCTTCCAACCTACACTGGCAGGTTTAGAAATAAATTTCGATGTGAAAGCAACGAAATCAGATGACGACTTACATTCACGAGTTCTTCAAGCGAATTCCTTTAACAATTTGACAAATTTTGGAAAATTATTAGAAGCTTCAGCCGACACTCAAGACTATGAAAAAAGTGTGCAACATATGAAACTATTAGGACCTTCAATGATTGACTTTGAGGAAAATCTTTACATCTGATTGGTGGAGGGACTGTTAAGGCAATGGTAGCATTTTTGAAAACCCTGTAATTCATGTTTCTATCAAATCAAAATTTTGAACTTGCCCATTCATTTTTAAGTGTATTTTTCCGCTCGCATGGTTTAAATTTACTAGAAATGCAAGAAGTTATGGCTAGTTTGGAATAATTGTCAGAAGTGCAAGAAACAATGTGGAAAAAAGTGGAGGAAAAACTTATGTATGGTATGGGAGTGCTAGCAGCCTTGAGAAATTTTGCACAATAAATGAAAGAGTAGTTGGAATTGTAACAAAGTTTATCTAAATGTTAATAAATTCTTTTATAAAAATATGTTTTAAACTTGACAATTGATTTATTTAATGCTTTTTCCCAAATTTTTCTGTTTGAACGGTGTTGGCGAATTCTACTAAATTTTAGGGCTTGTTTCAGATTCTGCAACTTCTCGCGATTTTTTGCAAACTTTGCGATAGAAGCGACTTGTTGCAAGTTTTCAGCGTACTTACAGTTTTCCCGATTTAGTCAAATATAAAAATTTAGTCAAATAAGACAATTTTTTTTAATTACTGTGGGCGTTAGCATTTATTTTCTCTAAAAAAAATTATATTTTGAGATACATAGCATTATTACAGAAATGTGTGTAAAAGTCGCAAAACTTAACTTTTTGCTCTGAAATTTTCACTACACGTGGAGGACACGTTAGTACACCATTTGACGTTGCTGTAACTGAAATTGTTGTTGCTGATGCAATTCCTGTTGTATTTGCTGGTGCTGCAATTGCATTTGATGTAATTGTTGCTGATGTTGTTTGTGGCTGCTGTTGTTGCTGCTGCAGCTCCGTTTGCTGCTGGTTGGCAGATTGTGCCTTAGATGCAGCACTAGTGGCTATATTTTGCATAGATTGTTGCTCCTGTTGATTCGTTAAATCATCATGATTTTGCGAAATCGAATGTACCACCGCCAAAATAACTGCAAATATTATAAAAATATTTCTTTATTAAAAAGAATTTTATCACAAAAATTATAAAAATTGGATGAAGCGTATTAAAAACGACATTTCAAATTGCTTCGTTTTCAAAACCGATTTTATCACAAAAATTATAAAAATTGGATGAAGTGTATTAAAAAACGGCATTTAAAATTGCTTCAAAACCGATTTCCATCACATACCTGAAGTGGTTTGCAATTTTTTGTATTAATAACTTTATTTATTAATACACTTATTTTAATTTAATAACTTTATTTATTAACAGAAGCCAAACAAATAAAGAAAAAGATTCAGGTATGTGATGGAAAACAATCTCTTTGAAAAGGTGTGAAAGGACAGTTTGTAGATTTTTTTTCGACCTTCTCTGGTCTAGATCCATCATGTTTTGCTAGAAACAGCACCACCTCAAGTAGGATGTGGCTCTTCACCACGCATGATGATCTTGGGCAAGGAGAAGCTTTTATATTCGCTACACTTACCCCTGGATTGTCGTGATGAATACAAAATTACTCTGGGCTCAAATCGTCGCATCCGTGAACGTACAACTCATCACGTAAAACCACCATTTTCGGATTACGACATACGTGAACGTACTATAATCCCATATAGTTTATACGATTGACGAGTCACGATCACGGATGTGACGATTTGAGCCCTGTTTTGTCACGATTAAAATCCTAGGCGCCAAGGCGGTCACAACTTCGAACTGTGAATGAATGGATGAATGTGCATGAATGGAAGTGAATGGATGACTGTGGATGAATGGAAAATATATACATATCGTTAACTAAAATACAAAATAACGTAATATCACTTTTCACAATTGAAAGATTTCAATTCAATAATAAAAAAGAGAAATAAAATTACAGTAAAAAAATGCAAAATAGTGTAAGATCACTTCATAATTCAATGATTTCAATTCGATAAAAAATGAAAATATTTACATATGTATGTATGTACATGTAAAAGATGGCTATTTTAATTCACAATGTAAAATAAAAAGCAAGTTAATTATATAAAAATATAATTCAATTATGACAAAACCAATAATGCAGTAAGAAAACCAATAACTAATTAAAACAATAATAATAAAATAAAAAACAACAATAATAAAAAACAACAATAAAAACAATAACAAAAAAGTATAAATTAAGGCATAAAAACAATAATTATATGCATATTAATAAAACAATAATTCAAACATAATCAAACAATAATTCAATGTAAAAATAAAAAAAATTCAATAAAATTCATTTAAAAATTAACTATTCAATAAAAATAAATTAACAACTCTTTGTTAAAATGGATGTAGAATAATTTTCATTTTGTGTTAGTAAATAAGTTCTAACATGATTTGTTTCTGCGATTATGATCAAGCAACAACGGGGCAAAAGCTATCCGTTAAGTCCGTAAGTCAGCTATCCAAAACCTAAGTCAGCAGGGTAAAAATATTATTGAAGATTAAAAACTAATTCTGATGCGGAACTTAATTTAAATAATAAGAATAACCGATGAGCTGAAGTTTAGTGAAATTAAATTTAAAACGCACCTAAATGTATAAGCAACGCAGATATTTTAGGTTCTTTCAATTCAAAATCCAGTAAGATATCCCGAAACGCAGATCGAAGAAGTTAATACATCGTCGAAGAGAACACCGATGACCATCAGATTACTTGTGAGCAACGCAGAGATATTTTATTTTGAATTTTGGTTCTTTCAATTTAGCATTGAAAAACCGAAGAAGAAAATAAATCCTAATACGAATAAACAAATTTAAGAGGTCTTCGTGTTTTAAATTATCGCAACATAGATATGGTGCAATTTTGACCAATTCGTCGAAAATAATTTGGCGAACACCAACTCGATGGCAATACTTATTAAATATGTCTTCAAAATCACTATCTAATTGGCGTAGATAATCTACAAATGGTTGCGGTGGTTGTACCAAGTTACATTTGCTGAATTGCTTTTCAAATGTGAAAAGAAATTCAGGTGAAATGGGTTTGCCGTCGAAATGGGGTATTGGTAACTTGCATTTATGCATATTATAAAGTTTCAAGTAAAAATACCCTGAAACATACACGAAGGCACTTTTGTCCAAAAACTCCTTCTCATTTAGGGGAACTACACTAATATTACTTGCTACAACATGAGAAGAAGGGTTGGGTAAAGAATGAAATTCTTCCCAAAGTGTATTCGTATTGCCGTCCGAAAATGCCTCCTCCACTACTGAAAAATCGATTATTGGATTATTTGGCGAAATATTTTCGCAATTGCCATTAACAACGGTGTTTATAAAGTGAAGTCTCCATCTCTTTTGGAAAGAGCTAGAAAAATTTCGAGCAGTAATAGAAACTTCGTTGCCAGATCCTTTACGAATTTGTCCAAAGAAATGCTCCAGGTGATCCTGCGTTAGTCTACGCGTTTGAAGAGAATGAAAACCTTCCTTTTCCATATACTGCCAAAGAGATTTTAAGGCCGAAATATTAATTTGCCACCCAGTAATGAATTTGAAGAAGCCTGTTATATCTAATCCCTTTTCATCTATTACTTGGAAAGTTTTGAGTTGTTTTGAGGCAATCCTTAACATCTGTAACTGTTCAGCAGAACAGTTGAAAATAACGCAACCTCCTCGAATATTAAAAATATCAAATAGATCATTAAAAAACTTTAAATACTCTGAAGTATTTAGAAAAGTGGAAAATGAAGAAATATCTATTTGCCCTGACTGATAAAGTACTCGCATTCCCGTAGAAACCGTATTACTTAGGACTTGGGATGCTAAGCTAACGCGCATACGTTGAAAATTATTTGGACTGATGTGTTCCTTACTTAGCTTTGGAGCACATCTTAGTTTGTTAGAAGAGTCTACCTTAAAAAAATGAACAACATCATTCCATGATACTAATTTATGATTAAAGTAAATAGAGTTTTGAACACTTAGAAGACAATTGCGAGCACTTTTTAGAAGGTGGGGGCAATCAAACATAAAAAATATTCTCCTATCTTTAACTATAAAATATGGCGTCTGAGGTGTGACGCCGGCTACCTTTGCGAAGTTTTGAAAATTGGAGCCTTGGTCGCAAACGAATTGGCAAGTATTTAAGCCTATTGCTTCTAATTTTGAAATAGCCTCAAAAAAGTATTTTTGTAAAACAGAACCCTGACAGCTACCATATACGAAGAAATATGAAACTGCTTGCGACCAACTTTCTCCACCTATTCCACTTGCCATGATAACCACTACGCTAGTTGCTAAAGAATTCGTACGATTTTCATCGCCGAAATCTTGAAGACCTATAATTTTATCTTTGTGAGCATCGTAGTCAAGGAAGGTTTTCAACGCCATCTCGTCACAAGAAACACTTACGTATTTCTGTTCTTTTGTGAAGCTTTGAGAACGCGCTCTTAGCGCCTCAAAACTTCCGTCCAAGTTCCCAGGACTTTTTGGCCATCCTTCCACAAACCTTTGTAAAGTTCTTATTTGCGGCCAATCAAGTATTGGCCGCAAGTGCCGATAAACTAATGGCGATAAGAACAAAACACCTAACGAAATTAATTTTGTTGCTTGATCATAACGCCGTGCTTTTGCGTCTCTATTATGGTTTATTAAACCATTATTAAGGCACACCAACATACTTTTAGAAAGTTTAGAAGACAAATCATTTTTTTTATATAACTCCGACTCCAAACGTTTGACCTTGGCCTGGCACTTTCCCAATTCGTTTGTTAGCCTTGCATTGGCAGCTTTTAAAGAATTCTTCATCCGTCTTTCAGCAATATATAACGAGCGAAAATGATCCATTGCTGCACGTACTGATTTTAGTTGCCTTTTTGTGGACCGGGTTGATCCCAAAATTTCGACGTCTTCCTCCATGGCCGAAACTTGACTGCACCGCGCGTCCACAATTTCAAAATTTCCTGATGATGCTTCTTTGATGTTCTCTTTGCCTACACCGATATCTTCTACCATATAATCTAATTCTTCTGCAAAACCGACATCATCCGGAATGGGGTCCTGTTTACCTTCGCCGACATTTTCTACTACATAATCCAATTCATCAGCGAAATCGACATCCAAAGTGAGATTTTGTTTCTCTACGCCGAGATTATCTACCACATCTACCAAATAATCTAATTCATCAACGAAATCGGCATCTAAAGTGGAATCCCGTTTCTCTATGCCGACATCTTCTACCACATCTACTAAATAATCTAGTTCCTCTGCGAAATCAACATCCAAAGTAGGATACTGCTTCCCTACACTGACCTCTTCCCCCACATCTCCTAACAAAAAGTCTACATCATGTTGCAAAGCTATATCATCTACATCCAACTCATTTGCGACGCCGCCATCTTCATTTTGCAAGGCAACATTCGAAGTACCACCGACCTCAGTAATTCTGTCAGAACATAACAATTCGTTTGGAGTAGGAGTTAAATTTTCTGTTAGAGACTTATTATCATAAATAGGAACTGCAAATTTGCTGAGTCTCTTTCCAAAAATCATTTCAGGAGCAAAATGGCGACTACAAACATGTATAAACTGCACTGATGTTTCCACGCCTAATAGATTCAACCATTGTGCTCGTCTAAAAAAGAAAAGAGTTGTAATGTAGTTGATCACTCTAGGTGATCAACTGAAACCTACAAATTGCTACAAATGAGCTACAAATTTTTGCATGCATTCGTTCCATACAGAAATATTGATTAAATTAAAGTTTGAATGAATTCATTGAGAGCTTAAATGAAAAGAATTGCAATTCAGTTTTCATTCGAAAAATTATTTTTTCCACCATATATGTATGAATGAAGACATGAATTGAAATTCCTTCCCTTTGAATCCTTAATAATGAGTTCATTGAAATTTTTATTCAATTAATTTATTTGGACGAAATAAATGCATACAAGAATTTTTAGTTCATTATGAATTCATTCATATTTTAAATAAATTCATATTTTAGGCAATGCCAATGCATTTAAAATATAACAATCCTTTGCCTGAATGATTTATAGATTCACAGAAAAAATTATTCCTTAAATTATTATTTATAACAACAATGCTTTGATAATTCCACAAATTTTAATTCCACATGACTTCATAATTCCGCCTGACTTCATAAACGTATGTTTGCAATGTATCAATAGATTATTGGAACCGTATTGGTACATTGCAAAGTTAGTTTGACTATCTAAGTACATATCGCTCCTTTATTGCAACGTAGTCACATCTCAAAAAAACTTAAACTTTGCAAAACGCGTTTAAACTTTTAAAAATGTTAGCAAGTATATGGGCGGTTTTAGCTTTTTAGTGGTTATAGCTTCTGTTCAGATAGATGTTTCTGAAAATTTGTTTACATATAAAGAAGGTCTGAAGACTTTTTCTTAAGTAACTTAAAAATTTTGTTTTTTTGAGATATGACTACGTTGCAATAAAGGAGCGATATGTATACATATACATGTTTCTTTGCAGTGTTTAATGATGAAGGACTCATGAATGTATTATAAAAGTATGTGCTGTATAGATTCATATGTTCATATGTAGCAAACATTCTACATTTAGGAAGACAGTCATACTTTTATAATGCTCTTCCATGCCTATTAACATTTGGGAGCAGAATACATTACAATTTTAATCATTACATTTAGGAATAAGTTGTAATGTATCACTGCAAAGAAACATTCATTTGAAAACTCTGCAACGCACTTTTTTACAAATCACAACATATATATGTATGTATACACAAGCAAACTTACCTGATTGGGTTTTTCGGAAAGGAGTGAAGATTGTGGTGAAGATCATCTCCAGGAGGACATCCCTTAATGCACTTCCTAAAAAGAGAAATAAACAATTAAAATCTAACTTTGCTTTTTAAAGTTACATGCATATGTATGAATATACTCACATTTTGCTTGTCCAACCAAAAACTATGTCCAACGCTGCTGAAAAATATAAAAATATATATTATGACTTTGAAAACTAGTTTCTGGTGATCACTTTCCGTTTTTTCTGAAATAAAATAGGAATAAATACATTTATTTAAGCAAAACTAAAATTTTTTCCATCTTTACGCTTACCTGTGAAAATTCGTTTTAATTTTATTGCGCTAGAAAATTAATATGTAAACAAACATGAAAATTTTGTATTTTCTTTTGGTCATATAGTTCGTATGAGGGAGATAGATATAGGTACATAATATCGGAACTCTCGTGTCTCGTCTGGTAGTCTGTGGTACAATGTAACTTATATACATAACTAATATATTATAAGAAATTTATTATTTGACATACATATTGTCATCATTTTATTTTAAATTAAATTTACTTGATGGTGCTTAAGTATTGTAAATATGCATTTTATTGGAGCTTTACCAAATCGCCAGTAGCCTTCAAACCAACTTTTGAACAGTTACAGACTTTCAAAAACCATTTGAGAATTTTGTATAAGTTTAAAAGCCTACTGTACTTATTTACATATTTGTAATGTCTCAAATGGTTTTTGAAAGTCTGTAAATAAGATAAGGGGTTTGTACCTGTTCAAACGTGTGTTTGAAGTCTACTAACATTTTGGTAAAGCACCAATGAGATTCATATAGACAATGCTTAAACACCATCAAATAAATTTCATCTAATATATTATCATTTTAATATAAGTAACCTGTTTGAGTTGAATTTTGGGTTTCGATGTTTACATATTAATTTTTATATACATATGACCATGAATTATATTTATATTACACATAAAAATTTTTTGAAGATTTTTTTCGAAGAATGAAGATTTTTCTCCGAAAATTTCTGGCACCACTGGACGTAAGCGATACCGATATATCGGCGATACTTTAGATTTTCCGATACATCGGTATCGGCGATATTTTACTGTCGATACGACGATACTTTTAAAATTGTTTCATAGTCTTTTTTTACAAATTATTATTTTTTTTGTTTGTTAATTTTACCATGAACTAAATTCATTTCGTTATTTTTGAAATATTATTAATATCAATTCTAAAATTAATAATATTTTACGCTGTTATTTTGAAAAATAAATAATTTATTTTTTGCTAATTTTACCATGAACTCAACTTCAATTCGTTGTTTTTTAAACCTTATTCTCAGCGAAAAAATACACTCCAAAGAAGTCATGAAAATGTAGAATTCGCGATCCGGAAGTATTGCAAATTTGGACCATTTCTAATTAGTTTACATATCCTTGTCATTGCAAGAAGTTCTCTTTTTCGATTACCAATCGCCGAATTGAAAGCGATGTTAGGACAAATTTCTTTTTCGGTGTTCTATAATGAGTTTTCCTCAAGGAAAAATAATGAAAAATTACCCATTTTCACAACTTTAATCTTTTTATGAGAATTTGAACAAAAAACTGTATTTTCATGTAAATTTACATTCAATTTTTTATACTGGGTTAATATCAATTTTAAACATTAATAATCTCTTACACTGTAATTTTGTACAATACAAAAATTGCCCTTCTTGAGTGTTGTTAATCTAATCTTGAACTCAATTTCAATATTCGTATCGGTACCGGAATCGGTATCGGCGATATTTATTTTTAAGTATCGGTATCAGTATCGGATCGGCAAAACGGCGTATCGTTACTTCCCTAATAAAAATACGCATCGTTAGTGGGTGTTGTCAGTCCTTGAAAGACTTTGAGAAAAAAAGTTGTAGCACAGCAAACTTTTTTTATATGAAAAAAAACCCTTAAAAATACAACTTTAGTTATTCAGTGATAATTCTGAAACTAGACAGGGTACACACATGTCACTACCCGCAATCGAAAGAAGAAGAAAAAGACGTCTATAACGGGTACTGTCAGTTTCCGGGAGACTTTCTGAGAAAATGTGTAGCCAGCAAACTTTTTTTATATGGAAAAAAGAGCTAAAAAATAAATTTTTAGTTATTTACTGATAACTCTGAAAGTAGTCAGTGTACACACTGTCCTGTAGACCTGTACAATCAAGAGTATATTGCCACGTTTGATCCTCAATCATTTCGAACGATAACCGCCAAAAAAGCTTACCCTATATGTATCATCAAGATACAAAGGGTTAAACATGTTATCAAATATAAGCTCTTGCCATATATAAAATAACATTAAACTAAAAATTTTAAAAACCCCCGAAGAAAATAGATGATAACTTTAAATCGGCTGGACCAATTTTCTTTAAACATACTGTTACGTTTTTAGTCCTTTACATAAAAACGGTTTTATTATTTTCACAGGATTCGTTGAATTGCAATAAAATAAAACACAGATATTTATTTTACAAATAAATTCTCAGTAACACTTTATTTATTACTTTAAAAACACGTACAACTAAACGCGATGTACACACTAACTATTCTTGGCGATGTTTACTCGTCTAAGTTTAAAAACACACTTATCCATGTCGTCTGGCAGCCTCCCCTTATATAGTAAATTATAAAACCTTCTGGTAACTTCGCTAACTTTCTGGAATGTAGTTGTCTCTTTTTATCTTTAAGTATACGGCATGATCATTTGGTCTTGCTATAGTGTAGTGTATGTGCGTGTGTAGATGCATGAGATTATTCTTCTGTTTGTTTATCTTCGCACACACACATACTCTAATGCTTGCAACTTAACAAATTACGCTGTCATCAAGTCTACATCTCTTGCAGTTTAAGTTTAATGTCACTGTTTGTAATTGCGATTAAGCAGTCTCGAATAATCTTGAAAGTTCTAGCTACCGTTTCCTGAAGATTCCGGAAACTTCCATTTTCCGTTATTTTGAATTCTATTGGCAGTTGTCGAGTGATGCCAAGTTTAATTGTGGTACTTGGTTGCCAGGTTTTGATTTTATTACAGTGATTTAGGGGTATAAAGCAGATAATGATCGGGTTGTCAGTTTGTGTCGTTACATTTGAATCTGCATTTTCATTTCGTAACACTGCCGCCCACTTAAGCCTGTTCGTCCCGAATAGGCACACAATCACCTTTTCCATAGTGCGCCAGTGGTTCAAACTTAATTTTTGTCTTCCGTCCAATGTACTGCTCTATCATGTGTACGACGTCATTCATCCTTTCGATGATACCACGGATCTCTGCTTCCAACTTGTAGTTATCCCATGACAGTCTCTTTTCCGTGCTATAAGCGTGTGTACCACATCCACTGGGTACTGATCGATTATAATTATTAGCT
Organism: Panzeria rudis; assembly: GCA_956483635.1. Lineage (NCBI taxonomy): Eukaryota > Metazoa > Arthropoda > Insecta > Diptera > Tachinidae > Panzeria > Panzeria rudis. Next base: position 85,817,778 of record OY101449.1, read on the forward strand.
GAGTACATGTGACTATTTCTGTTGTAATCTGTTCCTTTGCCGGTAGATGAACTGAAGACTTCTTTACTTGTACCGGGCGAAGTGTAGCTGTAACTACTTCCTTGACGCGCAGATCTTGCAGAGGCTGGAGTGGCATCAAATCTCATCGGAGAGCGTATATCGTCATACCCTGGGCCTTTATTACCTTTACGTTCATTAATACTGCACTCATTGGCACCACGTTGTCTTATACCTTTTATGAAACCATCACGCGCCGCAGAAATTTGCATTTGTTGACGTTTAATTTCTCGAAGCTCTATTTCTAGCTTCTCACGCTCTAATTTTTGGCGCTCCCGTTCCAAGCGTAATGATTCAGCCTCTCGTTGCAAACGTTTTCGTTCCACAGCCAATTTCGTACGCTCCTCAGCTAGTTGGGCTTCCTTCAGGCGCAGACGCTCTCTTATTTCTTTATGCCGTCTGTCTTCGTTACGTGCTTCAGGTTGATGACACTGCTCCTGTTGTCGCTCTTGATAACAGTCATCACAACGAGACTTTTGATGACTCTTCCATTTATTATTCCATGATGGCGAGACAGATTTTGTTTGCTTTCTTGTTGCGTTGCAGTTGCGCTGGATATGGCCTTTCTCTCCGCAGCTATAGCATTTTATTCGCACTTTGTTTTTATTTAAAGCCAATGCTTGCACTACTGCCTCTTTGATGTCCTTTTCCCAATTAGCTTCTTTCTCGGTAATCACCTCCAGATTTCGGACCATATACGCTTGCGGCTTAGAAATTATCCTTGCGGTCTCCTGTGCTAAAGCATATGTCACAGTTTCTATAAAAGTAGGCTTCGGTGTCGCATATACTGCATACCTCACGTCAGGATCACTAATGCCACGCAATAAGGAATCAATTTTCAGCTGCTCCAGCAATGGGTGATTTTCGCCAGGATAAGATAGTTGCACCAACCGCTCAATTTCCATTGCGAAATCTTGTAGAGACTCATTGGGCTTTTGTCCTCTACATCGCAATTCCATGCGGTATATATCTCGCTTATGTTCGCCACCATATTTCCGCTGCAGTGCCGCCATTATGTCATCAAAATTATTTCTGCAGCTCCCTGGTACGGTTTCAAGTACTTCTGCTGCGGCTCCTTTTAAGGCCAAAATCAGCTCTATGGCCTTTTCTTCACTGTTCCAACCATTTTTGCTGGCAACTGTTTCGAACTGGAACTTGAAGATGTTCAAAGGTGCGCTGCCATCGAAACAAGGCGTCTTTACTCTGCTGGAAGCCTCTGGAATAACTCTCACTGGCCCTCCTTGACACTGCAGATTAACAATTTTTGCTTCCAAGTCATGCAATTTCTCGTCCACATCTTTTACATGCACTTCGACGCCACCAATTTCTAGGCTATGAAGTTTATTCTCTAGTTCTGAGAGTTTCTCGTCAAATTTGATGACTTGTACCTCAATGCCATCTACTCTTCTATTTATGACCTCAGAAATTTCCACTAGCTTCTCATTTGTGGCCTTAGATATTTCCTGAACTTCAGCCTTAACTTCAGCTAGCAGTCGCTCGTTGTTAGCTCTAGATGTTTCTTGAACTTCAGCCAGCATTCTCTCATTGTTCACTCTAGATGTTTCTTCAAATTTCTCATTTGTGGTTTTAGATGTTTCTTCAAATTTTTGCATCATAGCGGCGAACATTGTACTTAAGTCCATGCTGCTTGTCGTGGCACGAGTACGTACCTCTATTTCCTCTTTATCCTCAAATTCGTATGTCCCGATGTCGATGCCACGCTGCTTGAACTCATCTATCAGCCTCTTCTGAAGTTCCACTTTATTGCCTGTTGTTGGCAGTTCCAACTTACTCAGCTCTTTTTTTAGCTGCTCAACTTTTAGCTCTTCAAACTTCATGGCTTCTATTTTTTTAATGTCCTCTTTATTATTTAATAATGTCCTTTTTTTATTTTATTAATTAATAATGTCCTTTTTATTTTGCAATTTTACTTCTGACACCAATTGTTACGTTTTTAGTCCTTTACATAAAAACGGTTTTATTATTTTCACAGGATTCGTTGAATTGCAATAAAATAAAACACAGATATTTATTTTACAAATAAATTCTCAGTAACACTTTATTTATTACTTTAAAAACACGTACAACTAAACGCGATGTACACACTAACTATTCTTGGCGATGTTTACTCGTCTAAGTTTAAAAACACACTTATCCATGTCGTCTGGCAGCCTCCCCTTATATAGTAAATTATAAAACCTTCTGGTAACTTCGCTAACTTTCTGGAATGTAGTTGTCTCTTTTTATCTTTAAGTATACGGCATGATCATTTGGTCTTGCTATAGTGTAGTGTATGTGCGTGTGTAGATGCATGAGATTATTCTTCTGTTTGTTTATCTTCGCACACACACATACTCTAATGCTTGCAACTTAACAAATTACGCTGTCATCAAGTCTACATCTCTTGCAGTTTAAGTTTAATGTCACTGTTTGTAATTGCGATTAAGCAGTCTCGAATAATCTTGAAAGTTCTAGCTACCGTTTCCTGAAGATTCCGGAAACTTCCATTTTCCGTTATTTTGAATTCTATTGGCAGTTGTCGAGTGATGCCAAGTTTAATTGTGGTACTTGGCTGCCAGGTTTTGATTTTATTACAGTGATTTAGGGGTATAAAGCAGATAATGATCGGGTTGTCAGTTTGTGTCGTTACATTTGAATCTGCATTTTCATTTCGTAACAATACGTTGGAAGATTTTGTATCGATAAGTCACCTTTTAAACAAAATTTACTAAATTAAAATCGAGCTAGCCGTTTGGGAGCTACGATGTCAAAGACACGCAGATTCAACAGGATACAATGGAAAAGATGTGATATCTTCTAAATGTCTGGACCAATTTTATTCAAACATAGCTAAGAACACTCTCGATCAAGTCACCTTTCAAACAGAAAAAAACTAAATCAAAATCGGTACAGCCGTTTGGTCTGTACGAGGGTTCGTACATCCACACATATACACAGACACACACTACAAACTTATAACGCCCCTTTTTTTAGTCGGGGGTTAAAAATAGGAATTTTATATTTTTTCAACAAACATAAACGCTTTTCATATTGTATTTTTTAATTTTGGTAATGATGCTTTAAATTTTAAAACAAAAAAGATTTAATATTAAAACAGAAGTTCTACAGGGTGTTTTTTTTAGAGGTATAGAACTTCGAATTGAAATAAAACACAAGAAAATCGTTTTAATGTCCATCAATTTGGCTTTATTGGAAGGATAATTTTATGCCATTAATGTTTAAATATGATTTCGGGCATGTGGCCGCCGCGGCTGGCTCGAATAAAGCCAATTCTACAGGTCCAATTTTCAACCACTTTTTCGAGCATATGGGGCCGTATGTTGGCAATAACGCCACGAATGTTGGCTTCCAAGTCCCCTAACGTTTCTGGTTTGTTGGCGTAGACGAGCGACTTCACATATCCCCAAAGAAAATAATCCAATCGTGTCAAATCACACGATCTTGGTGGCCAATTGACAGGTCCATTCCGCGAAATTATGCGCTCATCGAATGTTTCCTTCAATAAATCGATTGTGACGTGCGCTGTGTGGCATGTAGCGCCGTCTTGTTGGAACCACAACTCATCCACATTCATGCCATCCAATTCGGGAACAAAATAGTCGGTTATCATGGCTCTATACCGGTCTCCATTAACGGTAACTGACTCTCCAGCATTATTTCGGAAGAAGTATGGCCCAATGACTCCACCAGCCCATAGAGCACACCAAACAGTCTCTGCGGATGCGTATTATCACATAGAGTAAACGTAGTGCGAAAACGATCCATGGTTAACCGAATTAATTGCTCTGATGGACGATTATGTCGACCATAAAATGGACGGAGCTTGCGGTAAACTTCGCGAACTGAACCATTATTTTCGAAATAAATTTGCACGATTTGCAATCGTTGTTCTTTTGTCAACCTGTTCATGATGAAATGGCAAACCAAACTAAATATTAATCACTTGACAGCTGACAAAATGGCCGCGAGTTAAAAAAGTGATGCCAACTTAAAGTTCTATACCTCAATAAAAAACACCCAATAGAATAGGTATTTAAAATACCTGTGACAAGAAATATTTTACTAAACACAATCGAATGACAATTTTCATGAATTCGACAATAGCACGGTTAAAATTGAATTTAATTCATGGTAAAATCAACAACAATAAATTATTTGTTAAAAAATAAACCGTCTGTCTGTCACAGGCTGTTTTCTCGAGAACCGTAAGTGCTACGGATCTGAAATTTTCACAGAATATGTAAAACCTTTGCCGCTACAAAAACAAATATATGACAGCTAAAAATTAAAAGGTGCTCTAAAGCGAGCAACGAAACATGTTGAAATACTAATGTAATTTGGCATTAAGGCTACACCAACAAGTGAACAAGGCACCACTTCCTCCCAAGTCCAAGAAAATGTAATTGAGCTACATGAATTTGTACGCAGCCGAATCAAAATGGCCAGTGATAAGATGAAGGCTAGATATGACCGAGCTGCAAATTCTGAGGGACTCTGAGGGGGTCAACTGGCTCTACTTTACAACCCATAACAAAAGAAAGGATTGTCCCCAAAATTATAGACTCACTGGGATGGACCGTATAAGGTGATTAAAAGGTTGAATGATGTCGTCTACAGGATACAAAAGTACAACAGGCCAAGGTCAAAAATGAAAATAGTACACCTCGAACGACTGGAGAGCTATGGAAAAGGTGATTGTGTGCCTATTCGGGACGAACAGGCTCAAGTTGGCGGCAGTGCTACGAATTGGAAAATGCAGATTCAAATATAACGACATAAAATGACAGCTGTTACCTAGTTTATACGCAGAGCTTATTTGCAAATAAAAACGTAAAATGCTGCCATATCCTTTTTTATTGTAACTTATTAAATCACTGATTATTCATTATTTTTTCTATTTATTATTTTTTATTAACAATCATGTGTAAAGGTTGCATCTCAAACTTCTTATTTGCAAATAGTGCGTTAATCAGCAATTGTTTTCATGAGTTCGTAAGTTACAATAAAAATACATACTTGGCAGCACTACGTTATTATTTGCAAATAGTTGTGCGTATAAATGTACTATGTGATGATAATCTGTATTTGCATTAGCAGCACTTTTGAAATAGACGTTTGAATAATTCAAATAGCGGAAATAGAACTTTCTGGAAATAGTGCCGAGAACATCCAAGATTATTCGAGAATGTTAAAAGACATTGTAAGAAATGTTAACTTTATAACAACGTAATTTTTTTAAGTTGCAAAATAATCTTGAAAACATTAGTGTATGTGTGTGTGCAAAGTTAAACAAGCAAAAGAAAAATCTCATACATCTACACACGCAAATACACTACACCATAGCAAGACCAAATGATCATGCCGTATACTTAAAGATAAAAAGAGAAAACTATGTTCCAAAAAGTTGGCGAAGTTACAAGAAGGTTTTATAGATTAATATAAAAGGAAGGCTGCCGGACGAACGTGAATCAGTGTGTTTTTAAACTTAAGCATGGTACTGTGCTCATCATTTCGTGCGAACTGCTGTCAAAAGTTCATATAAAAGAAATTGTCACGAATTCCTCATGAAAAATTGTTCCAGAAGTAGTACTCTGTTTATTTTGTGAAAAACATATGAAATGTATCTACAACATTTTGTCACATTCTGAAATACTTGCATTCAAAAGTTATACCCAGCAAAGTTTTTGAAAATTTGGAAAAATCGCTGAAAAAAGTTTGCTGGGTATAACTTCTGAATGCAGGTATTTCAGAAACTTACAACCCCTATTTCTGAATTGTATTGATGCCCTCTATTGATCGCCATTAGCCGTTATTGCGCTCACCGAAGATTTTTCTTTTTATAAGCGAACATTTTTCAGCGATTTTTCAAAAAGTTTGCTGGGTATAGCTTCTGAATGCAAGTATTCCAGAATGTGACAACCCCCGTTGACAAATTTTTGTCTTATCCTCTATCGATTGCCATTACTCATTATTGCGCTCACCGAAGATTTTTCTTTTTATAAACGTAACACTTTTCGGGGATTCTTGCCTATTTTCAAAAGTTTGCTGGATATAACTTCTAAATACAAGTATTTCAGAAAGTGAAAACCCCTATCTGAATTGTATTGATGCCCTCTATTGATCGCCATTAGCCGCTATTGCGTTCACCGAAGATTTTTCTTTTTATAAGCGAAAACTTTTTTCTGCGATTTTTCTAAATTTCCAAAAATTTTGCTAGGTATAACTTCTAAATGCAAGTATTTCCGAACGTGACAACCCCCTTTGACAAATTGTATTTTGTCCTCTATCGATTGCCATTAGTCATTATTGCGCTCACCGAAGATTTTTCTTTTTATGTACGTAACATTTTTCAGTGATTTTTGTCTGTTTTCAAAAGTTCGCTGGGTATAACTTCTGAATGCAAGTATTTCAGAAAGTGACAACCCCCATTTCTGAATTGTATTGATGTCCTCTATTGTTCGCCATTAGCCGTTAATGCGCTCACCGAAGATTTTTTTTTATAAGCGAAAACTTTTTTAAGCGATTTTTGCTAAATTTCAATAAGTTTGCTGGGTATAACTTCTGAATGCAAGTATTTCAGAATGTGACAACACCCGCTGACAAATTGTATTTTTGTCCTCTATCGATTGGCACAAGCGGTTATTGTGCTCACCGAAGATTTTTCTTATAAGCGATAACTTTTTTCAGCGATTTTTGCAAATTTTCAAAAAATTTGCAATAACGGCTAATGACGATCAATAGAGGGCATCAATACAATTTAGAAATGGGGGTTGTCACTTTTTGAAACACTTGCATTCAGAAGTTATACCCTGCAAACTTTTGAAAATAGACAAAAATCACAAAAAAGTGTTACGTTTATAAAAAGAAAAATCTTCGGTGAGCGCAATTATGACTAATGGCAATCGATAGAGGACAAAAATACAATTTGTCAACGGGGGTTGTCAGATTCTGAAATACTTGCATTCAGAAGTTATACCCAGCAAACTTTTCGATAATTTGCAAAAATAGCTGAAAAAAGTTTTCGCTTATAAAAAAAAATCTTCGGTGAGCGCAATAACAGCTAATGGCGATCAATAGAGGGCATCAATACAATTCAAAAATGGGGGCTGTCACTTTCTGAAATACTTGCATTCAGAAGTTATACCCAGCAAAGTTTTAAAAATAGGCAAAAATCACCAAAAAGTGTTGCGTTTATAAAAAGAAAAATCTTCGGTGAGCGCAATAATGTCTAATGGCAATCGATAGAAAACAAGAATACAATTTGTCACAAGGGTTGTCACATTCTGAAATACTTGCATTCAGAAGTTATACCCAGCAAACTTTTTGAAAATTTCGCTTTTTTTATGTATTTTTATTTGCAATCTATTTAATACAATAATAAGCAAATTCAGTAATAGTTTTAAAAATTACATTTGTATCAATCTTCAATATGATTGAAACATATATACATATATACATTTAATTTTTGTATATTTATAACTACTTAAATAAAGAGAAGAAAAAAAATATATACTAATAATATTTGCATACATGTATACATAATAATTATTTTCTAAAATTTCTTCACTGTCATCTAATAAAGCTATAGCTAGCGGATTGCTGTGATTACTGAGTCTGTCAACGTACTTTTTGCTAAACCTACTGATTTCTTCTTTAACTTTGGGTAAGCCCAAATCTTTATGAATGTTATTGTTGGTCATATACCAGGGAGCATTTGTAATCATTCTTAAGGTTTTAGACTGATAGCGCTGCAGTATTTCAATGTTTGAATTGCTTGCGGTTCCCCATAATTGTATTCCATATGCCCATACAGGTTTTAGAATTGTTTTATAAAGCATTACTTTATTTTCAAGACTTAGTTGTGAATTTCGGCCGAGTAACCAATACATTCTATTTGTTTTAATATTAAGATGGTCTTTTTTGCTTTGATATGATTCTTCCATGTTAGTCTTCTATCTAAGTGCACTCCGAAGTATTTAATACAATTGGAATTTGGTATTTGTTCACCATGCATAAAGATTGGAGGACAATCGCCTTTCCTTAACGTAAAAGTTATGTGCGATGATTTTTCAGGATTAACGCATATGTTCCATTTTTTCAACCATGTAGCTATATTATTTAATTGATTCTGAATCAAGTTTGAAGCCTGTATTGGACAATTATTATTTGTTATTAATGCCGTATCATCTGCATATGTGGCAACTGTAACCTCGTCCCCTAATGGCATATCTGATGTATACATTGTGTAAAGTACAGGTCCGAGTACACTCCCCTGTGGTATTCCGGCTTTTATTTCACTTAAATCGGATATTTCATTATTAGTTTTTACATAAAAATATCTTTTACTTAAGTATGACCTAAGTAAAAGATAAAAAATAGCAGGAAGAATAAGCTTTAATTTGTAGAGAAGCCCAGGGTGCCATACCCTATCGAAAGCTTGCTTATAAAAAGAAAAATCTTCGGTGAGTGCAATAATGGCTAATAGCGATCAATAGAGGGCATCAATACAATTCAGAAATGGGGGTTGTCACTTTCTGAAATACTTGCATTCGCGTTTGCTGGGTATAACTTCTGAATGCAAGTATTTCAGAATGTGACAATCCCCGCTGACAAATTGTATTTTTGTCCTCTATCGATTGCCATTAGTCATAATTGCGCTCACCGAAGACTTTTCTTTTTATAAACGTAACACTTTTTGGTGATTTTATATATATATATATATATATATATATATATATATATATATATATATATATATATATATATATATATATATATATATATATATATATATATATATATATATATATATATATATATATATATATATATATATATATATATATATATATATATATATATATATATATATATATATATATATATATATATATATATATATATATATATATATATATATATATATATATATATATATATATATATATATATATATATATTGGAAAATTTTGGAAAATAAAGTTTTTCGCAATTTACTCGAAATTTTGAAGGTGTACGAATCATACGGATATCAGATTCGGAATCAGCACGTCAAAATACATATAGGTAGGGCGATCCGGCCAAATAAATGTACAGTCAACTTTTGTTCTTTTATGTACCGGTGTTATAATAATAAAAATAATTACACCAGGAAAATTAATTAATAAATTATCGTTTCGTAAGCCTATCAATTCTTCTCTTAGATAAAGTCTTTATCCCAATCGTTCCAAACTGTTCCTCATTCCAAAGTTGATGTTAATCGATAAAAGATATGTGTTTATTCCAAAACAATCAATAAATATCTATTTAAAATAATATGTACTTACCGCTCTTCCCAAAATATATTTTCATTTGACAAAAAAATAAAATTACAAGAACAAAAATACTTTCGAATACGGCACCTTATTCTATTAGCTAAATTAACTTGGATTTTAGGTAAAATGTATTCTAAAAATTACCTAATGTCATAGTTAAAAACACCCAGGATTTTTAATTTCATATAAAATAACTTTACCTATGCAAGCTTAGTATATTATATTTTTGTGTGTACATACATACATATGTCTTTTGTTTCATTTTTAGTAGCTTTAATTAGCATAGAGTTGCATTTTTTATGGTACACTTTTCACATTTCAGCGCTTTTTATTTTGCGTTTTATTTGTGGAATTTTTTGATTTGGCAATATGTTAATTTGACAATCAGTAAATGCATTACGTGAACAACGTAAAGCTTGACGACTGACAAGTCGATAGTTAGTGGGTCGCTCAAACGAACTATAATGAGTGACTTGTCGTTAGTCGATCGATATCGTGGGTTAGGCTGTAAAAGTTTTCTTCTAGGAGAACCCTGCTCTGCCAGCTTAGGGGTTCTGATCCCAAATTAGGGGAATCGTCATCACAAAAAGGATGAACATTTTTGGGCGATTTTCACTTGGGCGATTATTCGTACAGCCTATGTATGTATTTCGCTACACTCTAAAGCACAAAATTCAAATATTTCTTTGAGATTTAACTACTTCTAATTTAAGGCCTTATTGTCTAAAACACGTCACGAGAGTGAAACAGAAACGAAATTACTCCAATTTTATAAATTTGTTTTTATTTTTCATACGATTTCTCCACGGAACAAACACATAAATATATCAGGCTTTTGGAACGATTTTCCATCATCCCATGTCAAATTTGGTTGATAAACAGACCGGTTTCGGCTATGTGCCATCTTCAGTGTTCTATTGAATATGTATTCGATGACGGAAAATCAATCTAAATTCAGCCAAACCCCGTCGGAAGGAAAACACAACACTCAACTTCAGGATTTGCTTTGCCTTTCATAATTTTTAAAATTTGTATGAAGAAAAAAAATAAATTTGTAAAATTTGCGAAATTTTGATCTCTTTTGTTTATAAATTTCACTTTCGTGACGCCTTTAATACAATTATTCCCGTAGATTTTTCGGAATTATCAATGTTATTTATCAGTTCTGAGCTTATTTTGAAAAATAAAAGCGCTTTGTATTTAGGCCACATTGCTGCGAAAAATACATTTTCATACCTACACTCTAAAATACTTTTGTAGAAAATTAGGTCGATGTTTGTAGAGATTAGGTCGCGTTCCGGAAAAATGTTAGCCGTTACCACCTACATATGTTATGCAGATTTTAAATATATAATTAGAGTTTTTTATCAGCTCTAGTTTTCGAGATATACCGTTATGTCAAAAATGAAGGCACTTGCAGGACATATGTATATGAGCATCACTTGAGAAGGCCAAGCTCTATTCAGTTAACTAAAAAATTCGAAACTCTACAACAAAATAATCTTTAAGTCGTACAAACATTAGTAGTTTTGGCAATATTTTAAATGTGTGAGCAAAAAAATATTTTTTTATAAAATTTTTTTACATTTTTGTTTTAAAACTTTATAACAAAATAAAGATACAGCAACGGTCCAGTTTTTTGTCAGAAATTGCTGTTGTATGAAAATTTTATTTTTATCAATTCATTTCCCTCACTGAGTTATGAATAAAATCAAAAGAAGTGCACCAATTTCAATAAAAAAGGTCTAATTTTTTTGGAGTACACTTAGCTACAAGCTACTAAATCAAAAATAAGCTCGTGTTGTATTTTTATTTTTTATCCATTCTTAAAAACTAAATATTCAAAACTTTTTATAAAAATGTTATTTTTTTTTGGGTTAAACTTTTATGGTATCTCTGATAGTGCTGCGCAAATTTAGAAACAATGTTTGCACGGCCTCAAGATTATTTTGTTATCAAATTTCGGTTTTTGTTCTTTACTGAATAGAAAAACCCCTGCTCAAGTTATGCTAGGAACACAACTGGGACGAACGCCGAATTTTTGGTCGCGAATATTCGTCGCCAAAAATAAAACATATTTGTATATATGAAAATACACACAATAAAGGCGTAGGACGAAATTCGTCATACGCGGCGAACTCTGAATAGATTTGTTTCTATTTCTTACGCCGGCGAACGACGAACAAATCAGTACCAAGTGACCATGTTTGGTTTTAGTTTTCAAGTGTTTTAGTAAATAAAGTTAGTTTTTACGTTTATTGTAGTTTTATTTGTATTTTATAGCAGTTGAAATAAATATACATAATAATTAACTATAAAAATTGGTGCTAGTTTTGTTTTTGTTAAGGTTTAATTTTTCAAGTATGTATAACTTTTTTAATATGGTCACACTTTGCACAAACAGTAAACAACTTTATCAATTATAACAGTTGTTACGTTTTCGTCGCTATTGTGCTTCATATGACGAATTTTCACAGCGAATTTTTATCGACGAATTCGTCGTGTTTGGCGAAATTCGTCGTTCGTCTCAGTTGTGTTCCTAGCATTATGCTACTATATGTGGTGAAAGTGCCTTTATCTTTTACATAACGCTATATCGCGAAAACTATAGCTGATGGAAAAAATTGAGTTCAGATTCGCGTTCAGCGTTCCAAATAACCAAAGAAACAACTTTGATTTCTAGCGAACGAAAAATTTTTTCGAAATTTGTAAGTATATGTTATTATCGACCTAAAATTAAACAAGCATTCTCTTTGTTGATTTTTGAACAAAATATGTTTAATACAAAAAAAAGGCGGACTATACTTTATGCAAAATTTTTTTCACTTGGACAAAATATTGTTACGTTTTAGTCCTTTACATGAAAACGGTTTTATTATTTTCACAGGATTCGTTGAATTGCAATAAAAATAAAACACGGATATTTATTTTACAAATAAATTCTCGGTAACACTATTTATTACTTTAAAAACTCGTACAACTAAACGCGATGAACACACTAACTATTCTTGGCGATATTTACTCCTCTAAAGCTAAGTACTCTGTTCAAATTTGCGAAAAATGTTGATCAACATTAGTTTTTTCATACGACAAATATGACAAGTACCCACCCACGCAGAAATTGCCAACTGTACAAAAATTGTAGCACTGGGAAAGCACTTTTACAGAAAAAACCAAAACGGTTTGCCAACGTTTCAGTTTACAATCTGAAAAATGATTTGGCAATGCTTTTTAATAAAAAAATTCTTTTAGTTTTTATTTGTTTTTGTTTTTATTTATTTCAATATAAATGTGCATGGGTATATATATATATATATATATATATATATATATATATATATATATATATATATATATATATATATATATATATATATATATATATGTAATATATATATATAATATATATATATATATATATATATATATATATATATATATATATATATATATATATATATATATATATATATATATATATATATATATATATATATATATATATATATATATATATATATATATATATATATATATATATATATATATATATATATATATATATATATATATATATATATATATATATATATATATATATATATATATATATATATATATATATATATATATATATATATATATATATATATATATATATATATATATATATATATATATATATATATATATATATATATATATATATATATATATATATATATATATATATATATATATATATATATATATATATATATATATATATATATATATATATATATATATATATATATATATATATATATATATATATATATATATATATATATATATATATATATATATATATATATATATATATATATATATATATATATATATATATATATATATATATATATATATATATATATATTATATATATATATATATATATATATATATATATATATATATATATATATATATATATATATATATATATATATATATATATATATATATATATATATATATATATATATATATATATATATATATATATATATATATATATATATATATATATATATATATATATATATATATATATATATATATATATATATATATATATATATATATATATATATATATATATATATATATATATATATATATATATATATATATATATATATATATATATATATATATATATATATATATATATATATATATATATATATATATATATATATATATATATATATATATATATATATATATATATATATATATATATATATATATATATATATATATATATATATATATATATATATATATATATATATATATATATATATATATATATATATATATATATATATATATATATATATATATATATATATATATATATATATATATATATATATATATATATATATATATATATATATATATATATATATATATATATATATATATATATATATATATATATATATATATATATATATATATATATATATATATATATATATATATATATATATATATATATATATATATATATATATATATATATATATATATATATATATATATATATATATATATATATATATATATATATATATATATATATATATATATATATATATATATATATATATATATATATATATATATATATATATATATATATATATATATATATATATATATATATATATATATATATATATATATATATATATATATATATATATATATATATATATATATATATATTTATACCCATGCACATATATATTGAAATAAATAATAACGAAAACAAATAAAAAATAAACGAATTTTTTTATTAAAAAGCATTGGCAAACCATTTTTCAGGTTGTAAACTGAAACGTTGGCAAACTGTTTTGGTTTCTTCTGTAAAAGTGCTTTCCCAGTGCTACAATTTTTGTACAGTTGGCAATTTCTGCCTGGGTTATTTATCCATACATAATATGAATGATATTATCATAAGCAAATTTTTAACTAGACTTTGAGATAAACTAGTTACATAGTCCCCTTGAAGTTAGTAGAAGAGGG
>OY101449.1:85832451-86023300 GCA_956483635.1 Panzeria rudis
TATATATATATATATATATATATATATATATATATATATATATATATATATATATATATATATATATATATATATATATATATATATATATATATATATATATATATATTATATATATATATATATATATATATATATATATATATATATATATATATATATATATATATATAATATATATATATATATATATATATATATATATATATATATATATATATATATATATATATATATATATATATATATATATATATATATATATATATATATATATATATATATATATATATATATATATATATATATATATATATATATATATATATATATATATATATATATATATATATATATATATATATATATATATATATATATATATATATATATATATATATATATATATATATATATATATATATATATATATATATATATATATATATATATATATATATATATATATATAATATATATATATATATATATATATATATATATATATATATATGTATATATATATATATATATATAATATATATATATATATATATATATATATATATATATATATATATATATATATATATATATATATATATATATATATATATATATATATATATATATATATATATATATATATATATATATATATATACCCATGCACATTTATATTGAAATAAATAAAAACAAAAACAAATAAAAACTAAAAGAATTTTTTTATTAAAAAGCATTGCCAAATCATTTTTCAGATTGTAAACTGAAACGTTGGCAAACCGTTTTGGTTTTTTCTGTAAAAGTGCTTTCCCAGTGCTACAATTTTTGTACAGTTGGCAATTTCTGCGTGGGTGGGTACTTGTCATATTTGTCGTATGAAAAAACTAATGTTGATCAACATTTTTCGCAAATTTGAACAGAGTACTTAGCTTTAGAGGAGTAAATATCGCCAAGAATAGTTAGTGTGTTCATCGCGTTTAGTTGTACGAGTTTTTAAAGTAATAAATAGTGTTACCGAGAATTTATTTGTAAAATAAATATCCGTGTTTTATTTTTATTGCAATTCAACGAATCCTGTGAAAATAATAAAACCGTTTTCATGTAAAGGACTAAAACGTAACAATATTTTGTCCAAGTGAAAAAAATTTTGCATAAAGTATAGTCCGCCTTTTTTTTTGTATTAAACATATTTTGTTCAAAAATCAACAAAGAGAATGCTTGTTTAATTTTAGGTCGATAATAACACATACACACAAATTTCGAAAAAAATTTTCGTTCGCTAGAAATCAAAGTTGTTTCTTTGGTTATTTGGAACGCTGAACGCGAATCTGAACTCAATTTTTTCCATCAGCTATAGTTTTCGCGATATAGCGTTATGTAAAAGATAAAGGCACTTTCACCACATATAGTAGCATAATGCTAGGAACACAACTGAGACGAACGACGAATTTCGCCAAACACGACGAATTCGTCGATAAAAATTCGCTGTGAAAATTCGTCATATGAAGCACAATAGCGACGAAAACGTAACAACTGTTATAATTGATAAAGTTGTTTACTGTTTGTGCAAAGTGTGACCATATTAAAAAAGTTATACATACTTGAAAAATTAAACCTTAACAAAAACAAAACTAGCACCAATTTTTATAGTTAATTATTATGTATATTTATTTCAACTGCTATAAAATACAAATAAAACTACAATAAACGTAAAAACTAACTTTATT
Source organism: Panzeria rudis (assembly GCA_956483635.1). NCBI lineage: Eukaryota > Metazoa > Arthropoda > Insecta > Diptera > Tachinidae > Panzeria > Panzeria rudis. The sequence goes on from OY101449.1 coordinate 85,834,182, forward strand.
TACTAAAACACTTGAAAACTAAAACCAAACATGGTCACTTGGTACTGATTTGTTCGTCGTTCGCCGGCGTAAGAAATAGAAACAAATCTATTCAGAGTTCGCCGCGTATGACGAATTTCGTCCTACGCCTTTATTGTGTGTATTTTCATATATACAAATATGTTTTATTTTTGGCGACGAATATTCGCGACCAAAAATTCGGCGTTCGTCCCAGTTGTGTTCCTAGCATAACTTGAGCAGGGGTTTTTCTATTCAGTAAAGAACAAAAACCGAAATTTGATAACAAAATAATCTTGAGGCCGTGCAAACATTGTTTCTAAATTTGCGCAGCACTATCAGAGATACCATAAAAGTTTAACCCAAAAAAAATAACATTTTTATAAAAAGTTTTGAATATTTAGTTTTTAAGAATGGATAAAAAATAAAAATACAACACGAGCTTATTTTTGATTTAGTAGCTTGTAGCTAAGTGTACTCCAAAAAAATTAGACCTTTTTTATTGAAATTGGTGCACTTCTTTTGATTTTATTCATAACTCAGTGAGGGAAATGAATTGATAAAAATAAAATTTTCATACAACAGCAATTTCTGACAAAAAACTGGACCGTTGCTGTATCTTTATTTTGTTATAAAGTTTTAAAACAAAAATGTAAAAAAATTTTATAAAAAAATATTTTTTTGCTCACACATTTAAAATATTGCCAAAACTACTAATGTTTGTACGACTTAAAGATTATTTTGTTGTAGAGTTTCGAATTTTTTAGTTAACTGAATAGAGCTTGGCCTTCTCAAGTGATGCTCATATACATATGTCCTGCAAGTGCCTTCATTTTTGACATAACGGTATATCTCGAAAACTAGAGCTGATAAAAAACTCTAATTATATATTTAAAATCTGCATAACATATGTAGGTGGTAACGGCTAACATTTTTCCGGAACGCGACCTAATCTCTACAAACATCGACCTAATTTTCTACAAAAGTATTTTAGAGTGTAGGTATGAAAATGTATTTTTCGCAGCAATGTGGCCTAAATACAAAGCGCTTTTATTTTTCAAAATAAGCTCAGAACTGATAAATAACATTGATAATTCCGAAAAATCTACGGGAATAATTGTATTAAAGGCGTCACGAAAGTGAAATTTATAAACAAAAGAGATCAAAATTTCGCAAATTTTACAAATTTATTTTTTTTCTTCATACAAATTTTAAAAATTATGAAAGGCAAAGCAAATCCTGAAGTTGAGTGTTGTGTTTTCCTTCCGACGGGGTTTGGCTGAATTTAGATTGATTTTCCGTCATCGAATACATATTCAATAGAACACTGAAGATGGCACATAGCCGAAACCGGTCTGTTTATCAACCAAATTTGACATGGGATGATGGAAAATCGTTCCAAAAGCCTGATATATTTATGTGTTTGTTCCGTGGAGAAATCGTATGAAAAATAAAAACAAATTTATAAAATTGGAGTAATTTCGTTTCTGTTTCACTCTCGTGACGTGTTTTAGACAATAAGGCCTTAAATTAGAAGTAGTTAAATCTCAAAGAAATATTTGAATTTTGTGCTTTAGAGTGTAGCGAAATACATACATAGGCTGTACGAATAATCGCCCAAGTGAAAATCGCCCAAAACAGCTAAATGAAGAAACGCCCAAAATTGTTGGATGATTCGTCATAGTGAAGAAACACCCAAAAAACAGTGCCTGATCGCCCAAAAAAAGTTAAGAAAAAGCGTGAAATGAAGAATCGCCCGATGTTTTTTGGTGTTTGTTCATTATGTAAAATCACCCGAATTCGGAAGGAATAATCGCCCAAAATTTTTTTTGGGTTTTTAACATTTTACAAAAATTTGGCATTATTCATTATGAACAAATATCCAAATATTTAAAAATGTTGAGTCTCCCAAAGTCGATGAACAATCACCCAATTTTTTTTACAACAATTTTTGGGCGATTCTATATTTAAGCATACTGTTTCTAACAAACTGTATTCTGTGGAAACATGCAGTATACTTCTTTTTTCGGAGGAGTTAGAGCCTATAACAAGAAAAATATTAACATGAAGCTAAAACTAAACTCAAAATTTAGTTAAGCCTGATTTTAATAACTAAGTTTATTTTCAACTGAGCTCAAGCGAAAAATTAAAAATTGTATATTAGATACGATATTTCACTTTTATATATTAAATCAGAGGCTTTTGTATAAACTCATTAATCCAAAAACTACACCGGCACACAAAAATAAAATAGTTGGCCGTACATATGACTAAACCCATCTACCTACATGTACTTCGATGAGCTGAATCCGGATTATATTCGATCTGAAAAATAAAATAGATTATATCGAATATATTTTGTTTGTTGTGCTTTGTATAATTTTCGAAACCTATTACACTTTTGTAATTCTCAAATGATTTTTGAAAGTTTGTGAATAAGGTAAAAGGTTTGAAACCTTTCAAAATTATGGTTGAAGTCTACTGATGATTTGGTAAAAACCAATAAAATGTTAACGATAATGTTAAACTTTCAGATAAAACTTAAGTTCAGGAAAACTAAGAGTTATGCTTCGTACACATTGGACATTTCTTTTGCTGTCATTTTGTGGCGTCATATTTCAAATTAACAACACAATGCGCCAAAATGACAACATGCTGTCATTTTGTTTTTCTGACTGCAATATTGTCGCATTATTGTGACAACCGTACACATTAGACGCACAAACAGTTTGCCACAAACCGAAAAACATCGGAAGTGGCAAACGTTGCCGCTAGTAAACACTATCATGTTTGCTTTCGATGTCATAAAATGGCATATTGTGTATGTACCATTAGTAAACTTTTAAATAAAACTGATATGAGTGAACTTTGTGTTAATAGGGATTAGTACTTTATATGGGGTCCAAATGTCTCAATATGTGTACGTTACAAGAAGTAGTTTTAATTATAGATCAAAGGAAATAAACTTTTAAGGAATTTCCCTAAAAACCCCCAATGTATTTTTTAAATAACCCCAATGAAACCCCTAATGAAAATGTTCATCCTTTTTGTGATGACGATTCCCCTAATTTGGGATCAGAACCCCTAAGCTGGCAGAGCAGGGTTCTCCTAGAAGAAAACTATTACAGCCTAACCCACGATATCGATCGACTAACGACAAGTCACTCATTATAGTTCGTTTGAGCGACCCACTAACTATCGACTTGTCAGTCGTCAAGCTTTACGTTGTTCACGTAATGCATTTACTGATTGTCAAATTAACATATTGCCAAATCAAAAAATTCCACAAATAAAACGCAAAATAAAAAGCGCTGAAATGTGAAAAGTGTACCATAAAAAATGCAACTCTATGCTAATTAAAGCTACTAAAAATGAAACAAAAGACATATGTATGTATGTACACACAAAAATATAATATACTAAGCTTGCATAGGTAAAGTTATTTTATATGAAATTAAAAATCCTGGGTGTTTTTAACTATGACATTAGGTAATTTTTAGAATACATTTTACCTAAAATCCAAGTTAATTTAGCTAATAGAATAAGGTGCCGTATTCGAAAGTATTTTTGTTCTTGTAATTTTATTTTTTTGTCAAATGAAAATATATTTTGGGAAGAGCGGTAAGTACATATTATTTTAAATAAATATTTATTGATTGTTTTGGAATAAACACATATCTTTTATCGATTAACATCAACTTTGGAATGAGGAACAGTTTGGAACGACTGGGATAAAGACTTTATCTAAGAGAAGAATTGATAGGCTTACGAAACGATAATTTATTAATTAATTTTCCTGGTGTAATTATTTTTATTATTATAACACCGGTACATAAAAGAACAAAAGTTGACTGTACATTTATTTGGCCGGATCGCCCTACCTATATGTATTTTGACGTGCTGATTCCGAATCTGATATCCGTATGATTCGTACACCTTCAAAATTTCGAGTAAATTGCGAAAAACTTTATTTTCCAAAATTGTTTGTTTTCCCTAATTTACTTGAAATTTGGCCAAACGGACCTCAGATTCGGCGCGTCAAAATAAATATACGTATCTATACAAATAAACGTAGTAATTTGATAAATATTTGTATATTGGTGGTAAAAGAATTACCCGCTATGGTGCGCTATGGACGTACATATGTTGGATTCTGATAATTTGCTTTTGCAACAATTCTTTATTGTTATTGAACATGTTTTGGGTCATGGTTTGCGTACAAAGAAGGGACTATTGGGTCCACGAAAATAACTCTGGGATCTATTGCAATGTGTTGAGGCCTATTGTCCTAAAGTTCAGGATATAGCAACAAGTGTTCCTGATTTACCAACTGTTCGAATTCACATAGGTCGCGCACGAGCGTATAGCTTTGATGCAGAAAAAAATTTACGGATTATTTACAAGCTCTTACAGAGCACAGGGAAGATGCTTTATACGAATGCTGGCCCACCTTCAATCAACTCAAACCAAACTCCAGCTTCATTCTTTTCGGGTATAAAACTTCTAAAACTATTTTTTTTTGTTTTATTTTATTATTATGTATTGTTATTATTTGTCGAAATCAACAACACAAGTGATTGATTTTGACATTTTTCGTCGCTTGACTTTTCTTAGTAGGTACCAAATTTGTATGCAAACTCTTAAGGTGGAGGTACATACCACGCGTTACGCGCCAACGCTTTTCTTACTTTTCGAACTTTTAACGTTTTAAGAATGGCAAGTTACACACCACGCTTTTGATGCTCTTCTGCTTATACAATTTCAAGCCTTTGTCAGCTATATTTTGTCTTGCCTTTAAGTTTTATTTTTCTTTATATATTTAATGCAGTTTTCATAAATTTTTTTATAAAAAAATTTATTTCTAATAATTTATTTCCATCAAACAAACATTTTAGCATATGAGTCTGGCAGCACTACCTGTCATTTTGTATACAACACGTGAAAGTTGAAAGTCCATAACACGCGTTACACACGGTATCGCGTTATAAGCGGCTGTCGAAAAATATAATCAGTGTAAATGTATGTGACGAGTTACATAGCAAGCACAAAGCGTAAAACGCTTGACGCGAAAAGTAGGTTTACTTTCTACTTTTGTATGCGTCGCATGCGCCATGAAAAAATGACAGCTGTTTTTGATAGCCAGAGATGACAAATTATATTATATTTTCAATGTTATCGATAAACATGTTTGTATGGTGGATTATTTTCTTAAATTTAAAAAAGAAGTCTAATAAAAAAAACCCTATCGCAATAGAGTTTACAAATGTTTTCAAGAATAAAATACATTAAAATTAATTTTTTAACACAATTCTTTCATCAACAAAATTTTCATTTTATTTATCGATTAATTTTTATCTCTGTTATGTTTATTAATTTTATAAATTTATCTTTATACTTTATTCTATATTGTACTGACACAATTAAATTTACATTAAAGTCAAGAAGAGCCGACAATCTGGTGGAAAAGCTCTCGCCGAGTTAAAAAAACCACTCACTTCCCGTTCCAAATACAAGGACGCACCCAAAACCGTCTCGTTTTATTTTGGAGCTTTGAGTATGCTCTTGTTGCACAAAATATTATATTTATAAACTCAATAAATTCCACAAATTCTTTTAACATTTCAATTAACATTTTTGCAAAAATATTTTTATTTGATAAAAATATTTACACTACAGCTGATCAAAACATAAACATTGGCGCACAAAAGGCGTTGCATGTAAAGCGGCATGGCAACTTATCAAACTGTTTGATCAAACAGAGATTTTTTTGACTGTATTAGTGCAAAAAACCTCACACGTATAGTTTGATGTGAGTTTGATGAAAAACAAAACACTTTTGATTTTCACTACCGCCGATGACGAAATTTGAAGCTTGTTTGATGAGTGGCTGTGTAATTACTTCAAATGTCATTTTTGTTTAGTTTTCGCAGCGACCACATCATTTCTAGGGAGACACACTATTTAAAAAAACGGATGAATAAAATTGAATTTATTGACGTTTATCGTGGTTTGCCTGCTTTATGGCGAGTTAAATCCAAGCAATATAGCAAAAGAAATTTAAAAAAATGCTTAGTACGACATATTGCTTGAAACATATACAGAAAAAACCCCAAATGCTAAAAAAAGGATGTCGCACAAAATTTTAACTCTCGTCGAACTGCCTATGGAAAGGAATTAAAATAAAAGAAATTAAAAAAAGGGAGTAAAAAACTAATTTTCAACCAACAAAAAGTTTTTTAATAAATAATGAAACATTTCCGCCCAAAAAATCACATGTTCTTTCTTTTTCACAACAACTTTCAAATGAAGTTTGATGATATGAATTTGATAAGTTGCTGTGCGAAGCAAAACAAAATATTACCAATACATACATGAATTTGATCAAACAGTTTGATAAATTGCCACGGCCCTTAACTTGAATTTAGAAAGGCGTCTAAAGTATCAAACACAAAACGCGTGTTATGGACTTTCAGCTGAAGAATGCTCAACTTTTTGCGAGTTACGCGCGTCGCAAAGTTCTGTTTGTATCTTGCCTTATGGAAACACACTATTTCAACTTTTTTGACAGAAGTCTGTAACGCATTAGCGTATTTAACGCATGCTATGTACCTTCACCTTTACGTTGTCGATTGCTTGCATTATCGATCGACTTGTCGTGCTGAGAGTTTTTACTGGGCCGCAAATCAGCTGTTTGTCGTGTAAAATTCAAGCGAGCGATAGCAGTCGATATCGTGGGTTAGGCTGTTAATTACCATGCGCGAGATTTCGCATTTTGAAGTTTTCACTTCTGTCGGAAGTCGTCAATGACTGCATCTTTTTTACCCGACTGCGCGACGCAAAGAAGGGTATTGTGCTTATCAGCCTATGTATGTATTTATGTATGTGTGTTCCTTTGCGGCACTATATAAACCGAACGCGAAGGCCGATTTTGACGATTCTTACGTCAATCGATTCGTCTTAGTCCGGGAAGTGTCACTAATGATATGACAGTAGTCAAAATTCAATATGGCGGCCAACAGACGCCATTTTGTTTATACGATAAAATAAAGTCGGCGAACTATATCAAAATGGTTATTAATCGACAGGTATTTGACAATCATCTTTAGGTTTCTCTTATGATTTTTAGTTTCGAATAATCATTTAGGATCTGTGACGGTTTAAAGTTGTTTTCTTTTATTTTCTTACGCAGTCGGGTTTTTTTGATTTTTTAAATTTATGTCTTGTTTAATCTCCTGTATTGTTAATCGATGACCCTATAGAAAAGCTTTACACTGCGACCAGACGTGCAATTTTTATTTCTGAAAATAAGAAATAACGTCGGCAAAATGACGTCACGAAAAATTTCTGTGTTCAAACTTCTGTTAAGTCTGCTTTTACACACATCAGTTTTTCTTGAAGCAACTTTTATTTTCTAGTGAGAAAGAGCGAGAGAGGAATACATGAAATATATTCCTCTCTTGCCCTTTCTCACAAGAAAATAAAAGTTGCTTCGAGAAAAACTGATGTGTGTAAAAGCAGACTAAGGGCTGGCCAAGGCGAATTTGCCTTGGGTCTGGGTAAACGTAGTGATGTTTGGACACAATTTGTATATATTCGTGTAGTATAGTGGTTTGAAACTATCGATAGTCTACGCTATCGATAGCATGCGGTAGTTTTTCAAAAACCATCGTTAGTTTTCGATAGTCTTAAAACCACAATTTGGCTATACATACGTATGTTGTACTTGGTATATTTGTAAAAGAAATATATTTTTTACAAACTCAGTAAATTTATTAATAAGAGTTATGAAAATATAAAAATTCATAAATATATTTACATTAAGCTTAGTCCAGACGATATGTTGAATCAGCATATTTATGGTAAAAAATTTCTTATCAGTGCCAACATATCGTGTAGACACTAAATTTTTTTCAACATACGTATGTTTAACCACATATGGCAGCCATTTTTTAACGTTGTCAACAAACGTATGTTCACGATTTTAGCATATCGTGTAGACACCATATTTTTACGTTTTAACAAATTTGCTGCGTATGCTGACAGATATGTTATTTGTTGAAAAACGTTCGCAAGCTTTTCAGCATATAACAAATTTTATAGCATATAGAATTTATATTTCAGATCAGCTCTCATAGTATATGTTATCTATGTTGCCTGATTCGGCATGGGACATTGCAATTTCCGGGATGTTATCAATTTCTGGCGTATTTTCGCGACTTATGTATGTGATTTTCTTATTCTTTACGGTTTAGTAATTTCTTCGGAACAAGTCAAGAATACCAACGCTGTTGAAAATTAAAATAAAAGTATCATGAGGTAATAACACTTTTTAGACAAACAATATTTAGGAAAATTTTTTTCAGCGCTCTCTTTTGGTTCCGGAGTTACAGGGTTCAAAACTTTTATTTTGAACTTGCCATAACTCCTACAATTCTGCACGGATATAAACGATATCTACATCATTTTAAAGTGCTTTAAATTCCTTTCTACTGGTTTATATCCGTCAACCTATTTTGATATCCGTTAACCCCTTGTGAACCAAATACTATTTCAAAAATTTTTAATCAGACTTTACGTAAACACACTGTTTTCTCAAAAAACTACCAATATATCAGTACTTAAGCATGTATATAATTTTGCAGAGAACCTTCAAAGCTTTAATTTGATGTATTATTTAAATCTGCGGGGTTAATGCCGGGGCACATAGAATCCGTCGTACGTTATACGTCGCCTTTTTCAACTGACACTTAAGTTGAAATACATATTTTCTTATGAGTATACACCAAATGAAAGCTTGGAAAGTTCTCTATAAATTTATATACATGGTTAAGTACCATTACATGGGTAGGTTTTTGAAATAACAGCGTTTTTACGTAAAAAGTCGGGTTAATTTTTATAAAATTGCATTTGGTTTACAATGGGTGATAGGATTTCAAAAATGTATATACCGGTAGAAACGTATTTTAGAGCACTTTAAAATGATATACATATCGTTTATATTCGTGCAGAATAGTAGGAGTTATGGCCAGTTCAAAATAAAAGTTTTAAACCCCGTAACTCCGGAGCCAAAAGAGAGCGCAGAAAAAATTCACCAAAATTGGTTGTCTAAAACGGGATATGATATTATATTTTATTTTTAAAAATTTATTTCGAACTAAAAATATTAATTTTGCACCAAAAACGATAATTGATAGAAATAAGTAGTAAAGAAAGAGTATTGTAAAATTTATTTGAAGTTTGTAAACAAATGTTTACACGACTTTGCATATATATCATCATACGGAATTCAACATATCATGTAGACGCAAAAATTGTATGCTAACTGATATGTTGACATATCATTTGCTGTCATATGTTGACTTAAAAAAATTTGGTACTTTCAGCATACCGTGTAGACGCTTAGCATATTGAATATGTTGACAGGCGCATTTGTTGTTATTTTAAAGCATATGAGTGTTAGCATACATTTGCTGATTCAACATACCGTCTAGACTAAGCTTTAGACCACATACTTATATGTGCAAGTATTATTTTTTCCACTCCCCGAAATACGAAGTAAACAAAAAATAAGTTTCTAAAGTATAGACCGACCCAAAAATACCCTAAAGAGGCATACAGTTTAACTTACCTATAAGTCTTAAACTAAAAGTTTTTACCAATTAAGTTGAATAAACTTTTTTCTGGTAGTAATATGAGAAACATTTTCTTCATATAAGTTCTTAGCCGACGATTGGCCGTTAGCAGTTTTTTTACGGATAAATTTTGATCTAAATGCAAACGGACTGCTTTTAGACTTCAGTAGCTTATTTCTTGTGCACTTCATATTTTTTGACCGGGGAGGGGAAGAAAATAAAAATATTGGACATGCCACTATAGTTTTTCTCAGGACTTCCCGGGAATTCCGCAAAATTTTCAAACCCAATTTTCTGGAATATTAGTGCGGGAATTCCCGGGAATTTTCATCTTTATATATTGAACCTAAATAAACAGGATTTACAAAAATATACTTCTGAGAAGTTGTTGTCTCTGAATTTTCCAACATCCTTTACCTTATCCACTTTTTTTAAATCTCATATATAACAAAATAAACAGCAACATCGAAATAACACATAGCAATTAATATTTCAAAAAGCTTACACTAATTTACAAGTTTTGGTCAATTTTGTCGTTCCCTAGAACTGAAAGTTGTTTTTGCTGTTTCCATAATTTTGTGTTTAGTGGGATTAATTCTTGGTTACTCTCATTTTACAAAATTTTACCCAAAAGATACGCTATCGAACCTAATAATTTAAAAAACAAAAACTATCGTCAACTATCGATAGTATTGAAAACTATCGATAGTGATTCGATAGTCAAAAACTATCGATAGTATCGATAGTACCATCGATTGTTTCAGACCACTAGTGTAGTAAACTTGCATCGCATTTTATAAATTTTTCATATATTTCACTTAATTATTTTTGTATTTATAAAAATTGTATGGATATGAACATAAATAATGTGCAAATAATTAAAGAACAATTTAAATATTTTGTTTACTTGCTTTCTTTCTTATTTTTTTCTATAAAAACAAGCAAATTATACAGAAACCACACATACATACTAAATTTGAGAGCTTGTGTCCTTACCAGTGATGCCATTAGGTTACGATAGATACATTTTTCGTATCTTTTGATTACTTTAGGTACCATGTATAATCCTGACATTTTTCGTATCTTTTGAATCTGTACGCAAAATTTAGAGAAATAAAATATTAAACTTTCCGTCTCTGACAAAGTTTTTTAAAGTTATCATTTCGTTATGAATACTAAAAAACGCTTTTACTCGTATATTAATTTTTACAAAAATTAATTTGTTTTGACAACATCCAAAGATAGTTACATATAATTAATTTTAAAGCTTGCTTACTGTATTTTTAAAAAGTACATACCTAATATTTATGACTTAAATATATATAAAAATTAATTTATATATCATTTTCTTTACAATATTCATTATATATATGAAATAAAAATGTTATGTTAATATATCAACCCCTTTGCGCGAAATGATCGTAAGCGACATTTTGTAAAAACTATTTTTTTTATTGAAATCAAAATTTTATGAGGATACCCATAGTTCAAAATCGTAAAAATATCAAACTTTTGAGTATATGGGAGAGAAAGGTGAGAAGATAGGGAAGGGGTACACTGCTTCATGTACATGCAACTCTCTTTTGTTTTCTTCTTCGTAATATTAAGCAACAACAAAAGCTATGTAAAAAAACAAAAGCTGCGCAACAAGAATTTCATTATATGGACACGAATGCAGCTTCAAAAGGAAATTAAAGAAAGTTGAGAAGCAAAAGTTGACTCGTCTGGACATACAGACCAACCTAAATTACGACGCAAAGCGCAACGTAATTTAACGCTTAACTTTTACGCTGACATGGGTAACCTAAATTAGAGCGTTAACGTTGTGCCAGAAACAGTAATGTTTACTCACTTTGATTAATAAGAAACTCTAAATAGAAATAAGAAATAGAGATGAAGACGCTTAATTGACCTGAAAGTAGCTACATTTACATTACTGTAAGTATATGTGTGAGCATTAACAAAATAAACAACACTACTTTTGCAGCCAACTTCACTTCTTTGCGCGCTGTCAAAATTGGATTTTCCAATTGCAAAGCGTTGACGCCGCGTTATTTCGGTTGGTTTCATACATTTTGTATGGGCATGAGAAATTTTGACAGCCAGACAACGCTTTGCGTCGTAATTTAGGTTGGTCTCATGGACTTACCAAACATGTGCCCGAGCACTAACATTTACCAGGGTTGTCAGATTTTTTCCGACCTATTTCGCCAATTTGATTTTAAAAGTCGCCAAAAACCCAATTTTATGTAGTTTTTCTTAATATATATTTAAATAATAAATTTAAATTTTGAAATTTAATTTAAATAATAAATTTGTTTTTATATAATACTTTTTTAATATAAATTTTTATAAAATAATCGTATACAAATTTAGCAGAAAATCACCAAAAGTAGAAATAAAATCGCCAAAAATAGTTTCTTGTGAATTTTTCTCATCCAAATTAAAACCCCTTTAATGATAACACTGTACAACACGAAAAAAATTACGGTGCTCTGTAAACCGATTCTGGTAAAGGAGACAAAAAAATATACGTGTGTTGGCGTTTTGCAAGATCACATCGGAATTTTAATTTAGGGGGTTAAAGTTTCCTCCTTTTGGCCTGATCGTGCAGCATATCGGTACATGAAACTATGTCCTCTTTACATCTGAGGTGTAGAGTATGTTCACCAACTTTTTAGAAAATATTAGGGCAAATATCTTTGTGAAACATATTAACCCTCTGACTCCGCCATATAACGGTAATTTTTGGCTTTTTTCTAACAAATCGTAAGAAACACCCCTGAAAATGGGGAGTGTGGAAACAAAATGTTCTACAAAAATGTTGCCCATAAAATTTTACTATGGATCTTCACAGACAACCAAGCACTATACTCAACTTGTACACCAGAAATCATTGAAAACTTAAACTATGTTTAAGGGTTAACTTCATACTTATTCACAATTAGTACTCAGCATAGCAAATTTTGTAAGTCTTAAGTGTAAGTTGTAATATGTGTTCAGCACTTTTATATAAAACGCCACAAGAAAAATTTTGCTGGAACATTTTAACCCTCTAACTCTTCGCTTTATGTGTCTTTTAATACATTTCTGAACAAATTGGAAAAAAACTCCCCTTCAGGGGCTTAAATGTTCTACAAAAATATTCACCATAAAATTCTACTTTATGTTTTTAAAAAAAGACCCAAGCTCCAGACTTAACTTGGACGATAAAAATCTTAGAAAACTTAAAATGTGCTTACGGGTTAATTTCGTACTCGTGCACAATTTGTACTCGGCATAGAAAATCTTGTAAGCCTTACGTTTAAGGTATAAGATGTGTTGAGCTTTTTTATGTACAAGACCACAAGGAACATTTTTGTAGAAGATTTTTTCCCGCTATATCACCGCTGAAGGGGAGCTTTTTGTCCCTTTTTTAAAAAATATACAAAAAGACCCATAAAACGAATAGCTAGATTGTTAAAATATTTCAAAACAATTCTGAGCATACGCTACGCCTGAGATGTAAATATCGCATAGTTTCATGTAGCGATATGCTGCATGATCAGGCCAAAATGGGGGAAACTTTAACCCCTCTAAAACAAAATTCCGATGTGACCTTGCAAAACGCCTACACACGTATATTTTTTTTTGTCTCCTCTACCAGAATCGGTTTACAGAACTCCGTAATTTTGAAAAAAGTTCGAAATTGTGGTATAGTGTAATTAATATAAGAAAAATCATAATATCACATTGTTTTAATTTTTTGCGGACGAGTTTTGGTGGGATTTATTTTTGAAAATACTCCTTCAACATACTAATTCTCCTAACTTATAAAGATTCTGAAGTTTAATTTTGTTAAAAAAAATAGCCATAAAAATCGCCAACAAATTTATTTATCGCCAGAAAAATCGCCATGTCCCCAAATCAAAAACTTAGACGCCAAACAAGTTGAAAAATCGCCACGTTTGGCGAGAAATCGCCATATCTGACATTATTGTCCACAGAGTCATTTTTTGTTTTAGCAACAGATTTTGACAATTTCCAACACAAAAATTTCCAAACTTAAGCTTAGTACTCTGTTCAAATTTGCGAAAAATGGTGATCAACATTGGTTTTTTCATACGAAAAATATGACAAGTAACCAATCATAGCTAGCGCCAAGGTGAATTAATTTTATCAGGTGGTGTTGATTCTAAAACAACTACAATATTACAATAACATTTGACATCTCAGCCCCTATGTCAACGTATACAAATTTTGACATACGAGCATCTAATTTGCGGAAAAAAAGAAGAACAGCTGTGCTTATAATATCACCTGTATAAATCCACCTTGGCTAGCGCTTGAAAGTATGCTGCAATTGTGTACGTTTAAGAAAAACCCCCCATGTGTTTGTTGTAAATTCCACGCGAAAAAAGCGGAGCTCATATTATTTTGCATGAATACTCAAAATGTTGTAGTTACATTTCATATGTTTTTCACAAAATATACAGAGTACTACTTCTGCATATTTCATATGTTTATTTGTTGTTGCTTTGCACTTGCGTGTATACGATAAATATTTAAAAGCTCGTCCATATCAACAAGCTAAAATTTGTGCCGCAAATATTTTCGGCGAACGCGTTCGGCGCAAATATTTTTAGTTGTGGACCCACCTTAATATGTGAACAGTTTCCAAGCTCAATATTAGTTCAATATTAGTATACCAATTATTCGGGTTTTATAATCGTTCGAATAAATATTCTTAAATTTTTCTTGTTCGAACAGCAGAATAATTAAAAACTTTTATTAGAATATTCGAACGAATAAGGAATCAAAAATGTTTATTCGAATAACCATTTTAAAACTAGGATTTTTAATATATTCTATAGCAGGGGTTCTCACCAAATTCCTATTCACGGACCCCTTGTAAACAAATTTTTTTTCGCGGACCCCCTCTGAAGTCCAGGTTTTATTTTTTTAAGGTTCAATTAAAAACTCATAAATATTTTTAAGCCGAGGGCCGAAAAAAGTTTTTTATTTTGTTAGTTTCTAAAATATTTATCATTGAAGTTCAAAAAATATATTAAACTGTACAGAAAACAAAAAAATATTTAAAAATATATTTAAAATTAATATCGCTCAAGTTCAATATAGCTTCTTTTGTACATTTTGTTTCTAACGTTCAATTCACAAGAAAACATCCACAAACTTAAATTGCCGTGATGGGGGTCAGAGACTTGCGCCGAGACGGCTGAGTCGCGGCTAAGCCGAGCCGCCGACTAATTTCCATAGCCGCCGCCGATTTTTCTTACGGCTAACAGACCAAACTAAATTACGACGCAAAGCGCAACGTAATTTAACGCTTAACTTTTACGCTGACATGGGTAACCTAAATTAGAGCGTTAACGTTGTGCCAGAAAGAGTAATGTTTACTCACTTTGATTAATAAAAAACTCTAAATAGAAATTAGATATAGAGATGAAGACGCTTAATTGACCTGAAAGTAGCTACACTTACATTACTGTAAGTATATGTGTGAGCATTAACAAAATAAACAACACTACTTTTGCAGCCAACTTCACTTCTTTACGCGCTGTCAAAATTGGATTTTCCAATTGCAAAGCGTTAACGCCGCGTTATTTCGGTTGGTTTCATACATTTTGTATGGGCATGAGAAATTTTGACAGCCAGACAACGCTTTGCGTCGTAATTTAGGTTGGTCTCTAAAATCGGCTT
This sequence comes from Panzeria rudis, assembly GCA_956483635.1. Taxonomy (NCBI): domain Eukaryota; kingdom Metazoa; phylum Arthropoda; class Insecta; order Diptera; family Tachinidae; genus Panzeria; species Panzeria rudis. The sequence continues at coordinate 85,849,511 of OY101449.1, forward strand.
AATGGAAGCCGCCACCGACGATCGTTTTTCGGCTCAAAAACGGCATAAAATAATCCGCCGATTGCTTTTTTTAATTTCCGCTTCTACTTTTTTATGCTTTTTTCATAATTTTTGTCCAAGCATTATTTTAGTAATTTGCAGTCTACACCTAACTTAACATTAACTTCAAGTTAATGTTAAGTGTAGATCGCTCAAGTTAATGTTTTTTTTCAGGTTATAACCATGATCCAATAATACAGGTCTGTGCAGCAGTGCAAAAAACGCCTTCCTCCTGAAATTGTCAAAATAACTATATATAAAAAATATTGTTTATATATTTTTTTATATGAAGTTTGACAGCCTCGGCATGAAAACAAAGGAACAGCTGATCATCAGCTGATCTCTTGCACAGACCTGTATTATTGGATCATGGTTATAACATAGTTGTTAGAGTAATTGTTTTAACAACGCAGTCATAACTTTAAGTTACAACAGCATATCAAGTTAGGTGCACATAATATAGAACAGAATACTCACTTTTGACAGCTAAAAAATGCTGTTATCATGTGTTGTGCAGTTTTACATGCAAAGTGCTCTTACTAAGATAATATGAAGGACGCAGTCAAATTAGAAACCACATTATAAAATAAGATTTGCGTTACCTCTCAAACAATCTTCGTAATGTTGTTGTATAGTGACGGGTCTAGTTAGTAGTCTATGGTTAGGTGGAGACGTAGAGTAAGATAAAGAAAACTATTTTTGTATGCATTACTCTGCGACCTAGGCTTGCCAGATCCAAATTGTAAAAAAGCTTGATTTACAAAAAATATCTTGACAGTTACTCAAACTTATTCAAAAGAATAAATATTCATTATCCGACTTCAAAAAAAGAAGAAGGTTTTCAATTCGTTTGTATTTCTTATGTGTTCCTTCAGGGCTCTTCCATTTACGATTCGAGTTGAAAAATTTTTTCTTTATTTGGATTATATTACTTACTTCCAAATGGGTCCTGTTTTTTATTTCATAAGAATTTTAATTTTTTCCCACATATATTTGCTATTTCTTTACTTCAATTTGTTTACAAAAAATTTTATTTTATTTAATTAAATTTTCATTAAAATTAATTCTTATCATTAATTCGGGAAATAACATTATTTTTCTTTCTTTACAAACGCATTATTAATAGGAATCGAAAATACAAACGAAGTTAATTTCTGAAGATGTCCCCTTCGTCCAGTTTTTAAATTAGACCATATTTAGTCACTAGAAATATCTTTGGGAAGAAGCTCTTAATTTGTATATAATTTATTATTTTGCCGACGAATTTCCATTAATAGTTCCTAACAACAAGTGTTTTATTTTTAATAAAGCTACGACAGTTTTTTGCAAAAGTGAAAATTACATTTAAATTTATTTCATTGTAACCTTTACCCCAAAGCGTATTAATACCAAGTGGCCTTATTAGTACAACAACAACTGGACTTTACCAATCTGTCATGTGAAATGCATACATAAAAAATTATTTAGTTTTTATACATAGAGTTTGACATTTTGGTAAAGTTCATTTTCACTAATAAGGCCACCTGTTATCAATTCGCCTTACTTTACCCTATGTCTATACCTGATAAATTTTCATCATGACAAATGTTAAACTTTATATTGAAAAATAACCTGCTTTATCTTATCTGTTTTTCCTATATAGAATTTGCCATTTATTATGTTTGTTTCAATATACATAAATTATCATGTATTATATATCCGAATAATTCTAGCATGATTCATGAATTAGATTCCAACGGTAAAATATATAATTGATGTTCATGCATAAAACTGCGAACAGAAGAGAAATTAATTTTTAGCTTGACAAATAGCTTTTTAGCTTGAATCTGGACAAGCCTTAAAAAAGCTTGACAGTCAAGCCAAATCAAGGCTGTCTGGCAAGCCTACTGCGACCACACGAGCAAAAGATTTTGTTTATAAATTTGCTTTATTTTTCATAAAAATTTTAAAGATGTTTGAGAGGCAAAGCAATGCTTAATTTCTATGCATTTTGTTTGTTGAAGAATTTGTATGAAAAAGAAAAACTAATTTAATTTAATAACAAAATGAAAATTTTCACTTTTAGTAAATATCCATGTGCATTTTCAGCCGAATTTAAGCTGCCGCCGATCAAAACCCCTCGGCGCAAGTCTCTGGTGGGGTTTATTACAATATCAAAGCTAAACAACACTTGAAGTCTACACATAACATAATATGTAAAATGAGATTGTCAAATTCAATCGCAGAGAGAATTATGTTACGTGTAGACTTCAAATTAGTGTTATCTGAATGCCAAGGCATATTCATTACAGGTACCACCATAACTAAAACAAATACAACACCAAAAAACACATGTATTTTGTTGATAGAAAACTCCCAGACATGTGTCAAAATCTATTGTGTGTGACGCACACATTCTCAAATTTAATAAAACAGCTGTTCTTGTAGTGGTACCTGTTTAATCTACCTTGCTCAGTGCTATAAGAATTTTTATGAGAGCGTTGTTATAAGAATTCTTAAGGGCAATATACACAGTCAACATGCTTGACAAGCGTGGTAATAGTATGTGTGAAATTTCGTTAGTATTACTGACACCGACGACGCATGATGGAAAATCTACTTGGTTTTGATTTTTCGTCAAGCACACGTACACGAATCTGACATCAAACTGATTGATTGTGTATTATGCCCTTTATAACAACAATCTTTTGAAATGAACTGTCAAAAAACACATGTACATGAAAATAAAATAGTGTGCATGTGGTAGTGTTTATTAAAATAAATGAGAAGCGATGTTTTTGATAAAGTTTCTGTCAAGGCGAATTCAGTACCAAGTAGCCTTATCATCACAGATTTACATCAGCTGATTACACCCCATCAGTCAAACTCTATATAAGAAAAGAGAAAAACTTTAACCCGAACTGTCAAAGCACTAACCGAACTGTCAAAGCACAAATAAAAATAGTCCTACACCTACTTTGTATGTGTGTTGTTTTGATGATAAGGCCACTTGATATTAATTCGCTTTGGTTTCTGTGTTGAATAAGTGAATAAATGTGTGTAATTGATTTATAAATTTAAATTTGTGTGAAAAATTAAAAATAAAATAACTAATTATGCAAAAGTAGTACATGTTAACTCGATGAGCATTTGCATAAAATGAAATCTTATCGGAAAAGTAAAATTATGTCTTCCCCTAGTATGAGATTAAAGGCCGTGTCAGATACAACTTTGTCGCTTTGCGTGACGTTTCTAACTTTGATAGAAAAGTGTAAAGCAAAAGGTGTATGACACAATGAAAACTTTGACAACACTCGCGCATTGATCGTTTACCAAAAAAGTAGTTGATAATTTTGCTATTTATATATATATTTTTTATAAAAATAAAAGTCAATTATGTTATTTTACAATTTATTATAAATAAATAAATGCCACATACATATTTACCTCTTATTAAAACAGATTCAAACGCGCAATATGTTTCGTTTGGCAATATAATAAAAGAAAATTATTCCAGCTGATTGTCAAAGCAAGCAAAAAGATGAGAGTTGCCGAACTTTTCGCTTCACGCTGCGTTAAAAGTGCTTTATGTGACATGTTTCGTATAAGTATGTACATTTCATCTTAGATGTCAAAGCGAATCTGTAACGCAACGCGAAGCAAAAGTTTTATCTGACATGGCCTTTATCTGACACGGCCTTCATACTCCTTTTGCTTTACACTTTTCTATCAAAGTTAGAAACGTCACGTAAAGCGACAAAGTTTTATCTGACACGGCCTTGAGAGTTGCCGAACTTTTCGCTTCACGCTGCGTTAAAAGTGCTTTATGTAGCATGTTTCGTATAAGTATGTACATTTCATCTTAGATGTCAAAGTGAATCTGTAACGCAACGCGAAGCAAAAGTTTTATCTGACATGGCCTTAAGAGAAAATTAGACATTTTGTTTTTAGTATTCAAAGTTAATGCCTCGTGAAGACCAGGGTGACCGTTGAAAATTTAAAAAAAGTGGCACAAAAAGGGGATCTTGACGAAAAAAGTGGCCCCAAAAAGGGGATTCTTCGAAAAAAGGGGCAACTTTTTTAAAAAGGGAATAATTGAACCAAATTCCAATATTTAATGAATTTCTAGGGCATATAATACTTTTGAAATAAAATGAATCAATTTTGATGGTTTTTTTCTATTTAAAAAGACTAATATGGCCTATAACCCAACAAAAATTCAGTTACAAAATCACCAAAACAATAATTAGAAAAATTTTGAGAACTTATTACATTTCTACTAGAAAAAGTACTTATTTTTGTTCTGGATGTCCCAAAACGAAGCCATTACGTTTCGGATGTTTACATAAAAAAATCTTCTTACTTAAAAATTCCTTAAAACTATTATATTTTTCATTGTTTATCTGAAAGATTGATGAATACACATATTTATGTACATACATGCATACACAAATATATCATCAGAAATAGGCGCGGATTCTCCAGAAGATTTTTTGTCGAATTTTAAGTGCATATATGTACATACGTACATACATACATTCGTATGTACATTTGAATGTATGCATAAACTCCCAGCATACAACACAGGAAAACATTGATTTTAGTAGCGTAATGACCTTTTAGATATCTTGGAGTGAGAATCTCCTTTGTTGCTTCTTCTGGATTAAATTGATTTAAATTCATTAAAAATTTTTTCTTTAAAAAAATTTCTAACAAATAAATTTTGTTTTAATTATTTTTGTCATGTTTGAAGTTTTATATTTTCAGTTTGGAAATAGAATATAAATGTGAATAAGCCTACAAAATAATGAGTGTAGGCAGTTGTTCAAATTCAGATTATATACTAAATTTTTACTGGGAAATGGCGGAGTTCTGAGGGAGCAAACATAAAAAATACCAACAAATTCATAGTATTCTCCCTTTGTTGGTATCGGTCAAAAATAATTTATGCTTTTATGTATAAGAAATGTTGCGCTGTCACACACTTTTTAGTCTTTTTTAAGTTTTAGCACTAATATTAGTGTGAATGTAAAAAATTGCCATGGGCTTAAATAAAATCTTTCTTAGCTATCCTAAAAAGAATGAATTTTGTAACATGAGTGATTATTTGCGAAAACCAAGGATATATGGGGAAACGGCTTATTAGTTTCATTATAAATATTCGTCGATCCGCACATATTTCATTTCAACACGTTATTATTACTTTTGCTTAAATGATATTTTAGTAAAAATAAATCTAACTTTCACTCAAAAATTTGCATGAAATCACTTTCAAAATATTTAAGACTGCATGCCTTGCATAAAATTTTTTAGCAGCACGTTCTTGTTCGTGTAAGTAAATCAGGGTGCTAGTTTTTAATAATTTTAGTGCAATAATGAATACCTATAAACTATATATTTTTTTTCATAACGCTTATAAATAATGGACTCAAAAACAAATTTTTGCGTTAAAATTTTTTTATAAAAACAGTTTCGTACCGTAAAAAAGCTCATCCTAAAACAAAACGTATCACATCATAAGAAAGGGGCAGAAAGGGGCATAATTTTACAAAAGGTGGCAGATTTAGGTAATTTAAAAAAAGGGACACTAAAAGTGGCAAGGTACTTGAAAAAGTGGCGAATTGCCACTTTAGTCGCAAAACTGTCACGCTGGTGAAGACGCTGTGACAAGAACGGTTATTAGACATTACAATAGTAATCTCTTCATTACTTGAGGTCTACACGTAACATAATATGTAAGATGAGATTGTCAAATTCAATCGCAGAGAGAATTATGTTACGTGTAGACCTCAAATTAGTGTTATCTCAATGTTATAGGAATTTTTATGAGAGCGTTGTTATACGAATTCTTATAACAACAATCTTATGAGATGAACTATCAAAAAACACATGTACATGAAAATAAAATAGTGTGCATGTGTGAGTGTTTATTAAAATAAATGAAAAGCGATGTTTTTTAAATTACGTCTTCCCCTAGTGTGAGATTAAAGGCCGTGTCAGATACAACTTTGTCGCTTTGCGTAACGTTTCTAACTTTGATAGAAAAGTGTAAAGCAAAAGGTGTATGACACAATGAAAACTTTGACAACACTCGCGCATTGCTCGTTTACCAAAAAAAAATAGTTGATAATTTTGCTAAATATTATTTTTTGTTATAAAAATCAATTATGTTATTTTACGATTTATTATAAATAAATAAATGCCACATACATATTTACCTCTTATTAAAACAGATTCAAACGCACGATATGTTTCGTTTGGCAATATAATAAAAGAAAATTATTCCAGCTGATTGTCAAAGCAAACAAAAAGATGAGAGTTGCCGAACTCTTCGCTTCACGCTGCGTTAAAATGCTTTATGTAGCATGTTTTGTATAAGTATGTACATTTCGTCTTAGATGTCAAAGCGAATCTGTAACGCAATGCAAAGCAAAAGTTTTATCTGACATGGCCTTAAAGCTGAAAGTCCATAGCACGCGTTACACACGGTAACGCGTTATAAGCGGCTGTCAAAAAAGTTGAATCAGTGTAAATGTATGCGACGAGTTACATAGCACAAAGCGTAAAACGCTTGACGCGAAAAGTAGGTTTACTTTCTACTTTTGTCTGCGTCGCATGCGCCATGAAAAAATGACAGCTGTTTTTGATAGCCAGGGATGACAAATTATATTATATTTTCAATGTTATCGATAAATATGTTTGTATGGTGGATTATTTTTTTTAATTTTATTTACAAAAAAGAAGTCTTTAATAAAAAACCTGTTACGCGTCGGCTACGTTTGCATATTTTATGTTAATGGAAATTGTTGAAAAAATTTTTTTCATCAGCAAAATATGTTCTACCAAAAATAAAAACTGATTGAGAGGCATGCTTAAGGATATTCCGGCTAGCTATAATTCAGTGATGTTGGTTCTCAACCCATATATTTTAAAGAACGCGTAAGCATATAAACACCCTATACATGCCTTAAATAATCAATAGGGTGCAAAGAGTACGGAACTAAGATTTTAATACTACATATCACATAGTATGCCATGGCAGTTGTTTAGCCAGAAAGGGTACAATTGCTCCCACCCACTAACTTTAAGTTAGACGCCGTGACAGGATCGTTACCCACGCTGTTATACCTGTCCCTAATAAAACACAACTACTGCTCAAAACCACTCATGATTCAATCTGCCTATCATCCCCGTCTTTAAATTATTTACAAATGCATTTTTTATATTTTACAATATCAAAATGACATCCAATTTTATTTTCCTTTACGGCACTTAAAATAATAAACGTACAATTGAAAATGACTTTCTCCTTGTTATAAAGAAAGTGTATCTTACAATGAAAAAAAAATTGATAAGGTTAATTATTAATTAGGTGTATAAAATAATCAGACAGATGAATTGTCTCCTATCCAAAATTATGTAACAATAATAATAATTATGACAAGAAAATGTTTTACTTACAGGACATATGCAGATTTGTTTCTTCCCTTTTTTTTAAATTGATGTATGGATGTTGAACAAGGTATTTATGTCGTATCAGCGGCAATTGATGGGCCCAGCAATCACGATGTTACGATGTTTCTGTTAACTTAGACTAGAAATAAATGATTTGTAATTAGGGTGAATCAATCTTCATTTATTTATTGAAGATCACAAATTACGTCCTTATCAAAGTTGCTAACTCATACACATATCCTGTAGTAACAGAAAACAATATTAATTAATTTAGGAAGTTTCTTGTTATAATATTCAAAAATGTTCAGATTAAATTGTTCAATAAAAAGAATTCTTATAGTTCTCCTATTTGTAGGTTTAAGAAAAGTAAATATTTGATTTGCTTTACGACAATTAGCTGGTAATTCTTTGCTATACATAGGTATAAGTTAACTTTCGTTTTTTTTATTTTTATAATTTTTTTATATAGTTCAGTTTCAGATGTTGATTAATCTTTTACATACATTTTCTTCTTTACACTTTTTTTTTTATTTGCTTAGATAATTATTATTGTTTTTTCTTCTTTATTTTATTTTATTTATTTTTTTTCTTAATTCAAATCAATTTTGAATTATAATTTTTAAAATGTTTTTTTTCAACTGAATTTTTCTTCCTCTTTGGTCTTGCATGTGGGTTTTTGTTTGTTTGCGAGATAATAATTTATATCAATAAGAATGTTATATAGCAAGAATGATTCGATTGTAAAACAATTTAGACAGAGATAGGCTTCAGTTGTTTAGAAAGTGGATATTTACAATATTACCTCTGATTTTTTCATTTTTTCTTTAGTTTACATAGACACCATACATCTAATTTACTATTTATTCGATTTTCGTAAGTTCCATGATAATTACACAAAAAAAACTTGCGTGTATGTTTGCGATCTCATGGTTTTAAGTATCAAAATACAGCTTCTGGAAGTTTATAATAATTACGATTCTACGGAAGGAAATGTATCACAAAACAGGAACTTTTAATAACTTGCTGCCTAAACAATCTTGTGGCATCCTATTAGAAATGTTGTGGCGTAGGGACTCCCACGTGGTGGAGTCCAACGTGGGCAGTTTACTCTAGATTCGAAATATTTATGTTAATTTTAGAGTCAAACTACGTGGATCAATTTAAGTCGTCTTACCTTTTAATTCCTGTACTATTCTTTCGATGAACCAATAAATGGTTGTAAAATGCTTCCATCAAAATTATGTATTCGATTGAGTACTTAATACTCTACACAACTTATTTAAAATTTTCCAACTTCTTTTTTTTAATACTTTCCTTTCTTTTATCGCTTGTTGCGTTAGCTCTGAAATACACTTTACAAATGACTTTACAGTCAGAATCTATGAAATAAAACCAACTGTCTTCAGAGAAAAAAAAAACAACCAAATTCCGTTAAGAGCTTCAGGGTAAAAAAAAAACTTTATCTATATAAAGACAATTGAGAATGAAACATAAAAAAAACGGCAGAGGAATGTTAAGCCAACCATAACAGGGACGGAAAATTCAATAGCAATATTTAAAAAAATGAATGATTGTTTTTTTTTATATTTTCCAATAAGCAATCAAGAATCAGAAGATTGCCTACATAATGCAATTTTGTCTTATATGTTAAAAAGGTACAACAAAAATATGTTCGGAAAGGTACATATTTTGTAGTTTTCTGTCTAAATTTCCTTTTTGTGTTTTTGTATCTTATCAGTATTAAAGTAATGCAATGTGTAACTATAACATGCGTTGTGATTTAGCATTTCAAGATCTTCGGTTTTCCATGTTTGCTTACAAAAAAATTCCAATGTTCTTTTTCATATTTTGGTAGTCTAAATAAATTTGAGTGCACACAAAAATTGAACGATCAAGTATGTATGTGTGGCAATTTACTCTTTGACAAAGATTTGCAAACTTAACTATGTGTGATATACGCTTATATCTTCATATCATACGGTGGGAATGCAACAGAGAGCAATAACTTTGACCTTGGCATTGAAAAGATTTTGTAGGTCAGTAGAACATCAGGGAATGATTCCTAAGAAGCAATTGTTACAGGTTAATTCAAACGAAATATATTGTTTTGGTTTTTATCAGAAAAAAAAAACGTAACAAACCGGCTTCTAACTGAAATTTCCTAAATTAAAGTTTGAACAGGAAAAGTTTTTTTTTTCCTTTTTTATAGTTATTATTGGTCGCCAAGGTGTGGCACGACCCACGACAAGCCGGACAAAACAACCTATATCTTCAGATCTGTGGCGTGATATTTACCAATATATTTCCCTTTCAGGTCTTCAATATCATATAGGTTCAAGCCAACTTTGTCTCTTATTCTGCACTTAATATATTTGGGCATAAATTTCTTGTTTATTCGCTTCGACGTATTGCTTAGCACATAATTTTTTCTATATACGATTTGTCCTTTCTTATAACTTGTAGGTTTGCTTCTAAGATTATAGGTTTTTTCGGCTTTAGCATGCGCAAGAGTCAAATTTTCCCGAATTTTTTCTCTAACTTTAATTAGTTTGTCGACATTATTAATTATGCTCACATCTTCTCCAGCTGAACATCCTATTTTATCTAAAACTTTGTAGGTCGATCCATGTTGCACCATATTTTGTCCAAACGCAGCATATTACGGAGAACATTGTATAGCCGACTGGTAGTCGCTTCTCAATGTTGAAAGAATTTGGGGAATATATTTATCCCAGTCGGTATGTTCCTTATGATTTTTTAAAAAGTAACGTATTTTCGTAACTATTTCGCGATTAGCACGTTCTGACGCATTAGACTGCGGTGCGTAGAATCCTGTGGTAATATGTGTTATGTTGTATAATTTATAGAACGCTTTCATTTCTGTTGATAGGAATTGCTTAGCGTTGTCGCTATGGATACACCTGGGAACTCCGAAAGTCGGAAAAATCTCGGACTCAAAAAATAATATTACGTTTGACGTAGTGGCAGATTTCATTACTTTTAGGAACAAGAACTTCGTTAAATGGTCTAAAGAGATAAATATGACTTTGTTCTTAGCCTTCGAAACAGGATAAGGCCCTAAAAAATCGCAGTATAGTCTTTCAAATGGTCTATTAGTTATGATTTGATTGCCCATTAGTGGTCGTGAAATTTTATTTGAAGGTTTGATACTTTTGCACACGTCACATTTATCGATATAGTCCTTAATGTCTTTGGTCATGGTCGGCCAAAAATATTTTTGGCGAATTCTAGACAAAGTTTTCATATATCCTCCATGACATGAAGTGTTTGTGGTGTGGTTTGATGTAATAACAGATTGGATTAGCGACTTCGGAATCCATAGACGCCATAAGGTATCTTCCTCACCTTCTAAGCCTAGTCCAAAATTAACGCGCTTTAAAACTAAGTTTCCCGATACACAGAGATCTGGTAAAGATTCTTTACGTTCTAAGACATACTCCCGGAATAGTTGGTATTCTTCCTCTGCAAATGCAGGCGATAGGAAATCAATTTCAACAGGTAATTTTTCTAAGTTTAGCTCGTCCATGTTCATCCTGGATAAGCAATCAGGCACAATATTAAGGGAACCTTTTCTATGTTCAATTTTAAAGGTGTAGCGTTGCAATTTCAAGCTCCAACGTGCCAAGCGACCGTCTAGGTCCTTTTGCGACATAAGCCACTTCAATGAAGAGTGGTCAGTGATAATGCGGAAGGGTAAGCCCTCAACGTACGGCCTAAATCTGTTTACGCTGACAATCGCTGCTAAACATTCTAGTTCGGTTACGGTGTAGTTTCGTTGCGATTTGTTCAACTTTTGCGACACATACGCGATCGGATGCTCCTGTCCTTGATCGTCGTACTGAAATAATACGCCGCCCACACCAATTCTTGACGCATCACATTGTATTATGAACTCTCTATCAAAATCAGGCTGCGCTAGTACTGGCGCAGAGGAAAGAGCTACCTTCAACTTTTCAAAAGATATCTTGGCTTGCCCTGTCACTGCAAATGGTTCATTCGAGTTTTTCAAGCAATCTGTTAAAGGTCCAGCAAGATCCGCGAAGTTGTTTATAAATGAGCGGTACCAGTTCGCCATACCCATAAATCGACGTATCTGTTTCTTTGTTTTTGGCAATGGAAAGTTTATTATCGATTCCACTTTAATCGGGTCTACTTTTAAACATCCATTGCCCACAATATATCCTAAATACCGAATTTCTTTTTGGCAGAACTTGCTCTTACTTATGTTGATAGTCAATTTGGCGGTTTTAAGGCAAGAGGCTACTTGGGTTAACAAATTTATGTGAGACTGAAAATCCGTACTGCATACCAATAAGTCATCAAGATATATGAATACGTGCTCGACTCATGGTCTGGGGCCCGTTGCATAAGCCGAAAGGCATATACTTATACTGATACAACGGTTTGCCAGGTATTACAAAAGCTGTCTTTTCCTTAGAAGAATCAGTCAACCTGATCTGCAGAAATGCGTCCTTCAAATCAATTCCGCTAATAAAAAATGTGTCCTTGAGCCTACTCAGGAGTCCATTTATATGAGGCAACGGGTATGAGTCCTTCTTTGTCACCTCATTAAGTTTCCGTGAATCAATGCAAAGTCGCAGCTTTCCATGCTTCCTGACAAGTACCGCTGGAGAACACCACGGGGAGTTAGACTCTTCGATAACCCCGAGACTCAATAATCTCTCGATTTCTTGGAAGGCTTCTGCCTGTCTTGGAGGTGAAAGCGGGCAGTGCTTGCATTTTATAGGGACTGCATCGCCAGTATCAATATTATGTTCTAGTAAATCCGTACAACCCAAACCTAATTTCTCATATGATGGGAACTCTAAAATAGTTTTTTCCAAAATCAGTGCTTGCTTGGACGTAAGTTCGTGAAAGTTGGAAAAAATTTCTGAAATATTACTTAGGTTGCTTGGAATTATATCCGGGGCTAATGCAAACTCGCGCCAAAAATTTATGCCCAAGTAAGCGTGCTGATTCAATGACGGGACTAAGTAGAACGGGATATTTTTTGTAACGCCTTTATAACATATTGGTAAAATACAGTAACCTATGACACTTTGTTTATTGCCACCTGCGGTATGAACCGAACCCTGAATTGGTGTATACGTAATATTATTACTCTCTAAAAATGATAAACAATCCTTTCCCAACACAGAGACATTGGCTCCCGAATCCAGTAATCCGACTAAAGTGGTGCTATTCACTCTGACTTTCGCAAATGGCCTATCATCTGACCCGTTTATGACGGTTAACTCGAGAAGCTTACGAAACTTCTTACGTTTCTTAAAGCGTAGTCTACACTTTACTATGCGATAAATTGGCTTCGAGGATACTTTTCGAGCTGAATTTGCCGAAGTGATTTCGATGTTTGCTAACAGAGAGCACTGATCTGTTTGGGTCGAAATATTTACTTGAACTGGAGTGTTATCTGTTTGAGTTGGGTAGTCTCTTTTTGAAACGCTAAGGTCATGAAAATTATAAGTCTGGTTATACTTGTCACTAATAAAGTTATGATGTATTGAGTCTAAATCTTCGACGCAAATGTTGCTGCCTTTGTAATTGGGAGTTATTTTAAACTCGGGGTTTGGGAAAACGGACGAGTGTCCCCGGTGGCCAGTTCGCCCGTTTTCTGGTTTCCCTGAGGGTTATGCTTATTTGGGCATTTTGGTGTTAGTGTGCCCTTATGCCCGCATTTAAAGCAAAATGGTTTCTTTATTTCTTCTGCGCAATATATATATGAATGCCCATAGTTTAGGCAGTTCCAACACTGGATACCTGAATAATCATATGCAAACTTTCGATTTGGTAATCGTATTGCCTCAATTTGGGGATCGACAGCATCAACACCGATGCTTTCTTCGTGGGCAATTTCCAACTCACTAACATTTTTGGTTGGCCCCATGTTGGGGTTTTGGAATTTTGAGTCCTTCAAAACCTTTTCTGCTTTACGAGCAATGTCCCGAAAGTCGTTAACATCCCGTGGTTCTGAACTGAACAACAGAAACCTTAAATTTGGATTTAGATTTCTCTTCATAATATCTATGAGCGTAACATCCGGTAGAGGGTTCTGAGGTCTCACATTCATGGTAACAACTGAGGCATGAAAATCGTCATAGCTTTCCTTGTATTGTTGCCTTCGTAACGAAATTTTTAGTAAAATTTCGTGATCTGATTCTGAGTGACCAAATTCTTTAATTAGAGAGTAACGTAAGGAAGGATACGTCATGCTACGATTTTGTTTTGTAAACAGCCAATACCACTGTTCAGCACGACCTTCTAGAAGAACATGGAAATTTGCTAGCAGGTGTTCATTCGAGTACCTTGAACGACTACAAAGAGTCTCAACCTTAAAAAGGAAATCAGTTACTGATCCTGATCTGTCATAGCTTACTTTCCATTTTTCTAGTTTGACATTAGCATTTTCATATGCTCTATATTGTTCATCGAAGCGGTTGTTATTTTGGGAATTTGGCATATTCAGATTTGGCATGGGGTGTTGACCTCTACTGGCATTCCGAGTACTCGAGCATTCGAGGTATGTTTTCTCTGATCGAAGCTAACTCTTGTCGTAATTCTGCTTGTGAATCTTGCATCATTTGTTGCATCACTACTATCAAAGAGTTTATTGAAGGTTGTAGGTTTGTACTTGCAACAGCAGCAGATGTAATTAATTGGTCGTTATTGCTCAGAAAGGAGGGAAGGACAAAGGGATCCACATTGGGGTTCAGAGAAGATCTTCGAGGGATTTGCTCTGAGGTTTGACCGAGTTGTTGTTGTTCTTGGGGCGTAGTCTGCTGATCCATAAGATCTATATCTTGAAAAAAATTTGGAGGTGGTCTACTGCTTGAGCTTTGTGCATCTAAGGATGCCGCTCCACCTTTGTCTTTAGGTGAGTGTATAACTTTTGCCCCGGAACAACTTGGCTCGCTTTGAAGTTCAATAGAAATATTGTTACCCGAAGCTTGTCGAGAATTTTTCGATGAATTTCTAGTATTCATAATGTGTTTATTTAAGTCAGGTATAGATTAAAGAACAATATGTTAACACTTTTGAAAAAAAGGAGGACGAATCAATATAGGATTTCTACTCTGCAGATTCAGCAAAGAGACGTAACGGAAATCTTATCACCAAAAAAAAAAACAAACAAAGAACAAAAAAAAACAATAATAAAAAAAATAATAGTAAAAAAAAAATAATAATAATAGTAAAATAAATAATAATGTAAGGTTTTAAGAAAAACTATTCCAAAGTATTTCAGAGTATTGTTGAGAAAATAAACTGATATCATATGCATTTATGGGGGATGATAAACCGTATCAAATCGAGCATAAAAGCAGAAACTGTATCCAGAATATAACAATTATCCTGAAGCTAGAACTAGGTTGCTTTGTTGTAAGGAAAGTTAAACTGCAACACAAACACTTACTATAATAAAAGTAATGTTTGCGGACTCGTATAAGTTCCATACATTATGTCTTTGCTTTATCCAATGCAACTAATACATACATAAAATCATTTCCGAATCAGGACTCTTGGGATCAAAAGCAAAGATGAACTAGGGCTACTAAATGAACAAGTACGTACTGCTTTCCTAAATCGCATTTAGATTCCAAGAATATAAATCCTGTTAAAATTCTAAGACTTAAATAGAAAATTATTAGCAATATTACATTTCATACTCATAGCCCCGTCCAGCTAACTAGTTACTAGTCTCAAGAAATCTACTTGTATTTAAGAATAACTGAAAAAACGAGAAAAAAAATTATACTGAAAGAAAAATCTATTCTGGCCTTAATCAGGCCTTCCCGTTGGGCGCCATATATGTTACGCGTCGGCTACGTTTGCATATTTTATGTTAACACGTTGGCGGACAAGACAGCATATGCCTTCGAAAATTTTGCTAATATAAGGACATGACGGGAAATGCCGTCGTTCATTGTTTCAGGTGTGTGGACGAAACTGCGTATGCCGACGCGAAATGCTTTATAAAGTATTGAAATATAATTTAAACGACCCTTGAAAAATCATTTTATTTTCATATATGAGCAATTAGTAAGATTTTAATTCATATACAAACCGTTATCACATGTAGTTGCAAAAAAGTTTCCTAGAAATGCATGACGGCATATGCTACTCTGTTTTCATACAATTTGCTTCAGAAGTAAAAGTAGTGTCAAGATAGAAGGTGTTTATTTTTTATGAAGAATAATAATTAGTTTTTGTTGATTTATATTAAATTTTTGCTATAATATATATAAAATTAATTGAATTAGGTAAGTTAAACGGTAATTTCAATAGTTTTATGAATTTTATTCGAATAAATTTAATAATTTCTTTGTCAAGAAATGGATTGGTACAAAAAAAAACGAAGGAAGACTTTTAAAACTGTTTATGGAATGTACAGATGATGATGATTCCAATTCCGGCAGTTGTGAGGATGAATTCGATAATGATCCTACATATAAACCATCTGCAAATGAACAGGATGAAGATTCAGGTGGTGAAATTATAGATGATTTCGAAGAATGCGCAGGAGATAATGGTGATGAAGAATTTGGAAGCGATGATGAGAATGATGACGATGAAATAGAATCGGAGAATAATGAGCTAGAAAATAATGATTCTATGGACGAAAGTGAATGGGTAGAGGATACAAAAAATATTCCGAACTGTAATTTTTATAAAGAGAATTGTGGCATTAAATTAGATGTAACGGCAACTTCAACTCCCAGAGAAGTCTTTGATTTTATATTTTGTAAAGAAATTATGGAGTCAATAGTCAATAGTACTAACGAATATGGAAAAAAGCTTTGTACAAATCGTGGTACTAAGACTAGACATTCACGATTCGCTATTT
Organism: Panzeria rudis; assembly: GCA_956483635.1. Lineage (NCBI taxonomy): Eukaryota > Metazoa > Arthropoda > Insecta > Diptera > Tachinidae > Panzeria > Panzeria rudis. Next base: position 85,865,865 of record OY101449.1, read on the forward strand.
TTAAGCCCACGACTATAAAGGAAATGTATCAATTCTTAGGCCTATGTTTGTTGCAAGGTCAAATTAAAGTACCCAGAATTCGTTATCTGTTTTCAAGAAACACTTTATATTTTCATCCGGTTTTTCCAGCCATAATGTCAGGGAGACGTTTTGAACAGCTTCTGCGTTGCTTTAGTTGTAATATTGATGGTGATGAGCATAAGCTGAAAAAGATTGAGCCTTTATTGAAACTGTTAATAGAAAGTTTCCAAAGAGCTTATGTCCCTCAGGAAGAGCTCTCATTGGATGAATCACTTATTTTGTTTAGAGGTTGGCTCAGTTTCCGCCAATATATAAAGGGAAAAAAGGCTAGATATGGCATAAAATTGTTCGAATTGACAAGTAGTGATGGCTATGTTCTAAATATAGAAATATACCAGGGAAAAGATAGAACAAAAGATTCAAAATTGCAATCTTTAGTCTTAAGATTAATGCAGCCGTATCTCAATAAAGGCCACCAATTACTTATGGATAACTATTATAATAGTGTCGAGTTATGTGAAACTCTTCTATCACATAAAACCCATTGCACAGGCACTTTACGTGCTAATAGAAAACGAAATCCTAAATCCATAATTCAAAAAAAGCTTACCAAAGGAGAACATATTTGGTGTCGCAAAGGGAAGGTATATGTATCTAAATGGAAAGATAAACGTGATGTAATCTCCATTACAACTGCTAATCATCCAAAAATGGTTCAAGTGGCGAATAAATTTGGTAAAATTAAAATTAAACCTGAAGAGATTAGTAACTATAATAAATTTATGTCTGGGATAGACAGGAACGATCAAATGTGTGCTTATTATTCATCACCACGTAAAACAATTAGATGGTATAAAAAGTTGATGTTCCATTTTTGGATCTCGCAGTTTGGAATTCATATTATATCTATATAAGAAAAACTGGAAAGAAAATTAAATATTTAGAATTTCGAGATATTCTTATCCATTCTATGATACAATTGCCAAATAATGTTCAAAATGGGCGAGATTGTGTAGCATTGTGTCCCACTACTGGAGGTGCACGAAATAAAAATATTGAAACTCCAACTATTTCTGATAATAATCACTTTATTGAAAAAATTCCAGTACCTGTAGGAAAAAAGAGAAAATCGACATACCAAAGATGTAGAGAATGCTCTAAATTCAAAATTCGCAAAGAAACTTCGTTCAGGTGCAAAAATTGTCCTGATAAAGTTCCTCTTTGTCCAGGTGCATGCTTCGAAAATTATCATAAGGAAGTTTGAATTAATTATTGTCTTGTTTTTGAATTATATTAATTACTGTTTTGTTTTGTTTTTGAATTGAATTTGTTTTTTTAACTTTATTTAAATGTATGTATCTATCATATTATTTAATTTCACTTTTATCATATTATTGCTCACCAGTAATCTTATATTATTATAGTAATAAAAATTAAATTTTGGTGTAAAAATTAACATTATATAATTTAATATTTTAGAGTGACGGCATTTAACGTTTTGTCAGCATATGTTTACTTTTTCTCTATTATTTGACAGAATGTATATTACCGACGAGACAGCTATAACCGTCTTGTCCCAAAATATTTTTTTAGTAATGTAAAGGGCTAAAACGGCATATGCCGTCAAAAAATATATCATTGTAAATTAGTCTATTTGTGTTTATTAATTAATTAGAATCATTTTGGTCCAAACCCCAACCTTTTATCTCTATAAATGACCGTTTCATAGCTAATGTCCCTTCACTTGCCAACAACTAATTTCTACTGTCCGCCAACGTGTTAATGGAAATTGTTGAAAACATTTTTTTCATCAGCAAAATATGTTCTACCAAAAATAAAAACTGATTGAGAGGCATGCTTAAGGATATTCCGGCTAGCTATAATTCAGTGATGTTGGTTCTCAACCCATATATTTTAAAGAACGCGTAAGCATATAAACTAGGGATGTAACGATACGCCGTTTTGCCGATCCGATACCGATACCGATATATAAAATTAAATATCGCCGATACCGATTCCGATACCGATACGAATATTGAAATTCAGTTCAAGTTTAGATTAACAAAACTGAAGTGCAATTTTTTATTATAAAAAATTACATTATAAGAGAGAATATTTAAAATTGATAAAACATTGGAAGTAATTTTTAAGGAGCTACATTTTCTTTGCTTCCAAAAAATTTATATTAAAAATATGCAGATAATTAGTAGAAAAGCAAGAAAAAATGTTTAATTTCTTTATAAAAAATACTCGCCATGCTTTTTAAAAAATTGATTTTTTTAAAGGACACTTATCAACTAATAATCTTCTATAACTTAATAGTTTATTTATTAAAAGACTTCTAAGTTTATATATATTCACTTTAATTTACATAAAAAAATTTTGAAAATGGGTAATTTTTTATCCTTTTTCCTTGAGGAAAAATCATTATAGAATACCGAAATTCGATGTTTGGTAGCCGAAAAACAGAACTTCTTGCAATGGCAAGGATATGTAAAACTAATTAGAAATTATCAAAATTTGCAATACTTCCAGATCGCGAATTCTACATTTTCATGTCTTCTTTGGAGTATCTTTTTTTTTGCTGGAATAAGATTTAAAAACAACGACTTGAATTTGAATTCATGGTAAAATTAACAAAAAAAATTTTTTTTACAAAATAACAGCATAAAATATTATTAATTTTTAAAATTGATATTAATAGGATTTAAAAAATAACGAAGTGAATTTAATTCATGGTAAAATCGAACGAAAATAAATTATTTGTTAAAAAAAAACTCTGAAAAAAATTTTTAAAAGTATCGGCGTATCGACAGTAAAATATCGCCGATACCGATGTATCGGAAAATCTGAAGTATCGCCGATATATCGGTATCGGTATTCGTTACATCCCTAATATAAACACCCTATACATGCCTTAAATAATCAATAGGGTGCAAAGAGTACGGAACTAAGATTTTAATACTACATATCACATAGTATGCCATGGCAGTTGTTTAGCCAGAAAGGGTACAATTGCTCCCACCCACTAACTCTAAGTTAGACGCCGTGACAGGATCGTTACCCACGCTGTTATACCTGTCCCTAATAAAACACAACTACTGCTCAAAACCACTCATGATTCAATCTGCCTATCATCCCCGTCTTTAAATTATTTACAAATGCATTTTTTATATTTTACAATATCAAAATGACATCCAATTTTATTTTCCTTTACGGCACTTAAAATAATAAACGTACAATTGAAAATGACTTTCTCCTTGTTATAAAGAAAGTGTATCTTACAATGAAAAAAAAATTGATAAGGTTAATTATTAATTAGGTGTATAAAATAATCAGACAGATGAATTGTCTCCTATCCAAAATTATGTAACAATAATAATAATTATGACAAGAAAATGTTTTACTTACAGGACATATGCAGATTTGTTTCTTCCCTTTTTTTTAAATTGATGTATGGATGTTGAACAAGGTATTTATGTCGTATCAGCGGCAATTGATGGGCCCAGCAATCACGATGTTACGATGTTTCTGTTAACTTAGACTAGAAATAAATGATTTGTAATTAGGGTGAATCAATCTTCATTTATTTATTGAAGATCACAAATTACGTCCTTATCAAAGTTGCTAACTCATACACATATCCTGTAGTAACAGAAAACAATATTAATTAATTTAGGAAGTTTCTTGTTATAATATTCAAAAATGTTCAGATTAAATTGTTCAATAAAAAGAATTCTTATAGTTCTCCTATTTGTAGGTTTAAGAAAAGTAAATATTTGATTTGCTTTACGACAATTAGCTGGTAATTCTTTGCTATACATAGGTATAAGTTAACTTTCGTTTTTTTTATTTTTATAATTTTTTTATATAGTTCAGTTTCAGATGTTGATTAATCTTTTACATACATTTTCTTCTTTACACTTTTTTTTTTATTTGCTTAGATAATTATTATTGTTTTTTCTTCTTTATTTTATTTTATTTATTTTTTTTCTTAATTCAAATCAATTTTGAATTATAATTTTTAAAATGTTTTTTTTCAACTGAATTTTTCTTCCTCTTTGGTCTTGCATGTGGGTTTTTGTTTGTTTGCGAGATAATAATTTATATCAATAAGAATGTTATATAGCAAGAATGATTCGATTGTAAAACAATTTAGACAGAGATAGGCTTCAGTTGTTTAGAAAGTGGATATTTACAATATTACCTCTGATTTTTTCATTTTTTCTTTAGTTTACATAGACACCATACATCTAATTTACTATTTATTCGATTTTCGTAAGTTCCATGATAATTACACAAAAAAAACTTGCGTGTATGTTTGCGATCTCATGGTTTTAAGTATCAAAATACAGCTTCTAAACAATCTTCTGGCATCCTATTAGAAATGTTGTGGCGTAGGGACTCCCACGTGGTGGAGTCCAACGTGGGCAGTTTACTCTAGATTCGAAATATTTATGTTAATTTTAGAGTCAAACTACGTGGATCAATTTAAGTCGTCTTACCTTTTAATTCCTGTACTATTCTTTCGATGAACCAATAAATGGTTGTAAAATGCTTCCATAAAAATTATGTATTCGATTGAGTACTTAATACTCTACACAACTTATTTAAAATTTTCCAACTTCTTTTTTTTTTAATACTTTCCTTTCTTTTATCGCTTGTTGCGTTAGCTCTGAAATACACTTTACAAATGACTTTACAGTCAGAATCTATGAAATAAAACCAACTGTCTTCAGAGAAAAAAAAACAACCAAATTCCGTTAAGAGCTTCAGGGTAAAAAAAAACTTTATCTATATAAAGACAATTGAGAATGAAACATAAAAAAAACGGCAGAGGAATGTTAAGCCAACCATAACAGGGACGGAAAATTCAATAGCAATATTTAAAAAAAATGAATGATTGTTTTTTTTTTATATTTTCCAATAAGCAATCAAGAATCAGAAGATTGCCTACATAATGCAATTTTGTCTTATATGTTAAAAAGGTACAACAAAAATATGTTCGGAAAGGTACATATTTTGTAGTTTTCTGTCTAAATTTCCTTTTTGTGTTTTTGTATCTTATCAGTATTAAAGTAATGCAATGTGTAACTATAACATGCATTGTGATTTACCATTTCAAAATCTTCGGTTTTCCATGTTTGCTTACAAAAAAAATCCAATGTTCTTTTTCATATTTTGGTAGTCTAAATAAATTTGAGTGCACACAAAAATTGAACGATCAAGTATGTATGTGTGGCAATTTACTCTTTGACAAAGATTTGCAAACTTAACTATGTGTGATATACGCTTAGATCTTCATAGCATACGGTGGGAATGCAACAGAGAGCAATAACTTTGACCTTGGCATTGAAAAGATTTTGTAGGTCAGTAGAACATCAGGGAATGATTCCTAAGAAGCAATTGTTACAGGTTAATTCAAATGAAATATATTGTTTTGGTTTGTATCAGAAAAAAAAACGTAACAAACCCTATCGCAATAGAGTTTACAAATGTTTTCAAGAATAAAATACATTAAAATTAATTTTTAACACAATTCTTTCATCAACAAAATTTTCATTTTATTTATCGATTAATTTTATGTAATAAGTTTCATCTCTGTTATGTTTATTAATTTTATCAATCTATCTTTATACTTTATTCAATATTGTACCGACACAATCAAATTTACATTAAAGTCAAGAAGAGCCGATAATATGTTGGAATAGCTCTCGGTGAGTTCAAAAAACCACTCACTTCCCGTTCCAAATACAAGGGATGCACCCAAAACCGTCTCGTTTTATTTTGGAACTTTGAGTATGCCCTTGTTGCACAATATATTATATATATTAACTCAATAAATTCCACAAATTCTTTTAACATTTCAATTTCAATTAACATTTTTGCAAAAATTATTTTTGTTTGATAAAAATGTTTACACTACAGCTGATCAAAACATAAATATTGGCGCACAAATAGCGTTGCATGTAATTTGAATTTAGAAAGGCGTCTAAAGTATGAAACACAAAACGCGCAACGCACGAAACGCATGCTATGGACTTTCAGGTTAAGAGAAAATTCGACGTTTTGTTTTTAGTATTCTGCCGACGTTTTTTCTCATGTTATCTCAAAGTTAATGTCTCGTGAATTAGCGATTTTTTCGCATTCTTTCACATTTTTTTATTTTTAAAAGTTTTGACGATGTGTAGTCAATTTTAGGGCTTGTTTCCGATTTGATAGTGATGGCAATAACAGTCAGTACAGAGTCTGGGACATTTTATATTAAGCAGTGAAGATTTCAAAACATAAATACATATGTATTTATGTACGTATATAAAATAAAAATAAATAAAACATAAAAAGAAGTATGTAGATCGAAAATAAAAACTTTTATTATTTTTGAAAACACTATTTTTTGGCTCTTCACGCGGACCCCTTGGATAGTTGCTACGGACCACCATTTGAGAACCGTCCCAGCAAAAATGAACTTGGTACAAGGATGCACTAAGATTAAATAGAAGGGCTTCGGAGATGCGCAAAAGCACATAGTGCATCCCCTCTGCCTTACGAGGTTGCAATAACGTAAGCGAATGAAGAAATTTAACGCACACACGAGAAAGTGGTCGGCTATTTATGTTTTTAAAATATTTTTTAAACCCGAAGTTTTTTTCTTCAAACTCAAACTTTTTTTATAGTGCATCCTCTCTCGCTTACGTGGATATAAATAAATATGGATGCGAGTGTTATTTTTACTTTGTAATTTGATTTTTTATTCTTCCATTGAATTATGTATGATAATAAATGTGCCTCGGTAGCTTAGTGATTAGTGTTCTAGCTTACCATGCGGAGATCGTGGGATCGATTCCTGATTCAATACGCGAGCAAAAAGTATTTAATAAAAGTAAATAGTAGTGTAATATAGTTTCCAATTGTGTTTGTACCACTTATGACAACATCATGTAAAAGTTACCGGTCCCTTTCATATAAAGCTTCAGAGCTCGAACCGGTTGCTAGTCCTTGGGAACCAGACTTGTCTTGTGACAGGTTCTCTTCTTTCTAGGGTAGTTTAAACTTTTTAGCGGTGTCAACAGACATTCCATCTTCAGCTAACCTCCTTCCTACATATTATTTCTTCGATTGAACTAAGATAACTCTTCTTTACATCTTTTGTCATTGTACACAGAAAGAAAAACGCCGTACTAAATTCAAACCTTTTCTACTTGTTCGTGCACTGCCGACTAATATCCTACAAACGTCAATTAAAAAATTCAAGTTCTTTGCGCCATAGCGCAGGTGCCGCACTACCTTAACAATTCAACCGAACTAAGAAAATGTTCAGAGTGTTACAGGCTGTAGAGCATTGATTCATAATACAGGAAAATCCAGTTAAAAGAAACATTTTTTCGCCACCCTAATATGCACACCGTTACAGTAATTTACAAAAGGCGTATCTAACATATAAAAAATTTTAAGTATGAAACATAAAACTTAATAAAAGAACTAGAAAACAGTATTAAATATATGTATATATATTTCAAGAAAAATCAAATATGTAGACCGGATCCTTTCCTACATTTCTTAGGGCCATTATTACAATTCGGCTTTAGTTATAATTAGCATTTTATCAGACGGATAAACAGTTTTTCATTATTACAACTTTAATTTAACCTAAAAGTGTATGATAACTTACTGGGAAGTTCATTCTTCCGCTAACTTTTATCGGCACACATATTCATAGGCTGCCATACTTGCTTCTTTATCAAGTAAACACCAAGACGTATCTAACAGGTGAACTCACTAGAGCACATGACCTTACTCGGAAAAGTTATTGGAGTGATGAAATTATCACAATTTCGTCACTATCTGGAGCTTCACTTTTTTACGGTACTGGACATTTTATTATAGAGCTACCTGCGCTGATAATTCCTCCAAACTTTCAACATTTTTTGAGAACTGTATTGTAGTTTCTACAACAAATGTATACTTGTTGTAGACTTGTATGTACCTGTTATCTGTGCCTTTGTAGATACACATGTATGACGTTGCCACTTGTACTCTGGTATAGCCATACTTTGAAAAAGATAATTTATATTTTACAGGCAAGTTGTCACAATGAAAAATTGTTGCAGGTCAGTTTACCGATCACTTCTGCTAATCATGCCAGTAACTATCTTCCACTTTACTGCTGAGTTGTAATAATGGCCCTTATAGTTCTAAAACTATACATAAGCCCTTTTATATATTTTTTTATTAAGCTTTTTTGCTTCAAATTTAATTTTTTTTATGTGTTAGACATGCCTTTTGTAAATAAAAGTAACGACACATACTATATTAGTTTTTGGATAGACAAAAAATTTGCTTTTTTTCTTGTTTCTTCATATATCGGAAGGACGGACTTAATACTTTTTGTATAAAAATGTTACGTATTTTTGTCATTCTGATCAGGGTTGTCAGATGTGGCGATTTTAAAGCTTGTTTGGCGTCTTAATTTTCGATTTGGCGACATGGCGATTTATAAAGTGGTTGGCGATTGATTTCTTTGGCTATTTTTGATTTGCCATGATTTTTGTTTTGAGAAACTTAAAGTCAGTATGAAAAAATAACATTATTTTTATTCTGGTAGGTTTATGTATGAATTTTTATGAATTCATATGTATGTTACGAACAAAATGTATTGAAAGATAAACAGCGCTGCGGACGTTTTGTTCATTGTTATAACAAAAAATTTGCTCGTCAAGACGTAGTGTACCCAAAACGCTCTATTCCCTTCTCAAAACGAAATCACAGAGTTGACAAATATTTTTAACCAAAACGCGCTAAATTAAATTTGGATAAAAGATACTAAGTTTTATAAGGGCTTGCTACGTGCAAAAAATTGGACATTAGGGGGAAGGATCCTAGATGGCATAAGTGACACCAAGAATTTGATGTCGGATTAAAAAGTCACCAAAGGCAAAATTGAAGGCTTAAGTAAGCCATTAATAACTATATTCAATATGTTATGATCGGACTTCAAATGTCGACGAAGGGTACAAAAAGCTAAAAGGGCAGCATCCAGAGGGGTGACAAAAATTAAAAAAAAATACTTTTGGAATTCTTTACTGTAAAATTACTGTACTTTAAACAAATAGTTTTGATAAAATATATGCTTGTATAGTGAGAGTATTTTGTTAACATTTTTGTTCTAGTTTTTTACCATTACCATTCTCACCAGTCATAGAATAAGTACGTTCAAAGCAATTGGTACAACATTTCCAGCAGGTTATGCACCTTTGTTATTTTTACAATATCTACTTGAAGTACCTTCTTATTTACCAACAATTAACTTGTTTATATATTTTTAATTATAAAATAATACCTGCATGTTCTGTAAACCGAGTCGATTTGAAAACGCTCGATTTAAAGAAATTAAGTCCACTAATAGCAAATTTTTTTAGACTTTTTTCAGTTTCATATTTTTTAAAGCATAATATATCATATCTGAAATTAATTTACTATATACGACTTAAAATACATCAATGGGGGCATTATTTATTTTTGGAAAACGAGAAAATTACTCGGATGCGGTTTACAACCAGGGTCGATAAAGAAGACATTGAGTTTTCATTAAGAAATATTTAGCCTTTTGTAACTTTTATTTTTGTGCGATTTAGCCTTTTAGTTTTTTTTCCTCCAGCTCCTGGCAACACTGATAGTGAGGCTCGCCAAATTTGATGTGGGTAACTGTTAGAGAAAAGTCCAGGGAAACCGCAAATATGCAATTCCATGTTTTTTCCTGTGCGATATTTATGCGTTTCAGAACTTTTTAAGAATTTTGGCATCGATTTGTTAGTGCATATTGATGTACATTTTACACATTATGAAAAATTTCACATTTTCATTGCAAGTGGGTGGCCTCTTAACATTTAATTTTCCTCATTCCACCTATTTATTCCCAGTTTATTCACAGCTTTAAAAATATCCAATTATGTAGTTTGAGGATTTTTTGAGCAATTTCAATTTTGTCGAGATTGTTGGTTTATTTGCACTTCATAGAAAAATTGCAGGACGAGAATAGTCGCGTTTGCGAATATTTAAGCTTTTTATGCGATTTTTCTGATTTGTTTCTAATAGGAACTACAAAATATGTATTGGTGCCCAACATTTTATATTCGCACAGATAAAAGGCCAGGCTGGAATTGTTGAATCGATTCCTGTACCCATAAGGAACCAGAATATATAGGTGGCATGCAATACCGTCCAATGAAATACGCCCATGTTCTGGAAAACGCAGCGTTTTCAAATCGCTTACGGTTTGAAAAACGCAAAACGCGTTTCGGCATGTTCTGAAAACCGGCCGATTTGTTAGCGTTTTGCTATTTTCCGAAGTTGTGTTCGAGCAATGAAAACGTATTTTTTTATTATAACAAAACATAAACAAATAAAGACATTTTAAATTAAAATGCCTACAGCGTTCCTACTTGCTATACGGGCTTTAAAAAAACTACCGGGCATGTTCTGACACTCGCATAACATTTGCGATTGTGACTTGAACTCGCAAGAGAGGTGTTCTGTAAATAGTAATCGCCAGACTTTTGGCGAGTTATAATCGCAAGAGTATACTGAAGTGAACTGATGAATTTAGACTAGACTCAACTTTAAAGAAACAATAAAATGATGAATAAATTAAATTAAATGTGTTTTCTTTTTATTTGCATCAACACCAGTAACATATTCTTACAATTTGTATTAAAAATATGAAATTTACAAAATTTTGTTTGCTTTTGCTTGTCCATTATTTTCTTCTGCAAAGGCGATTTCAATAAACAGCTGATCTATTTAATACGGCAAAACGCGAGAGTTTCAGAACATGAAAAATCTAGTTTGGCGATTTCCAACTCACATGCGATTTGACAATCGTGCGACTGTCAGAACATACCTGTACAATCATCGCCAGTTCATAAGCAGACAATTGAGACAGACAATTGTCAAACTCAAAGCAACAACTTGTGTTTTTTCCCTCGCCTGGCGAAATTTAGCAATTTTTGTGATTTAAAGCGTTTATTTATTTAATTCCTGCAAATTTTTGATTGTTGTGTGTACTTTTGCTTACGGCCAAGGTAGATTGAACAGGTACCACTACAAGAACAGCTTTTTTTAGTAAATTTGAGAATGTGTGCGTCACAAAGACAATAGATTTTGATACATGTCAGTAGTAGGGAACTGTTCCCACGACCGCAATTAAAATTTTAAAATTTGGGTAATTAAAATTTGAAATTTTAATTGTTAAATAAACAAAAGTGTAATTTGATACCCGTGGGAAAAAAATGAAAGTACCCTGTAGGTAAAATGTTGGTAAAAAAATTGTGATGAATTATTATTGAGTTAAAGTGTTAGTGTGAAATTATATTATAGATAATGTTTTGTGTTATATGAATTTCGGATATGGGTGTATCTGTGGGTGAGTGGGGTTCGATACCTACCATAGACCCTGGATGTTTTCCGTTGCTTCGTGGGTTGTGGTTGTGTTGAGATAGTGACCTAGGAACAATTGATTGAGTATAGACTAGATGGTTCTTGTGGGCTGATATTGAGCCATTGGGTAGTGAGTTCAGGACTTGGTAGTATTGGCTTAGTATAGACAATATGTTTCTTATGGGGTGATATTGAGACATTGGGTAGTGAGTTTGGAGCTTGAAAGTATTGATTGAGTATAGACTAGATGGTTCTTATGGGGTCATATTGAGAGATTGGGTAGTGTTTAAGATTATATGTGGAAATAAAGAGTGTAGACAAGTTTGGTGACAACGTCACCAAACATGTAGATAAAAAATTCGACTTGGGTTCCTACGGGGTTTATGGGTCGCTATTATTATTTTTTTGTTCTTGATAATTTTTTTTTTGTGATGCTTGCGTTTACATTTACTTTGTGCATGGCTGTGGGTGCGTGGATGTGTGGGGGATGGGTGTGTGTGTGTGTGTTTCTTTTTTCTTATCTTTAGATTTGTGAAGAATGTGTGTATGTCGTTTCAAATGTCCGTCTGGGGGTGTGTGTATGTATTTCTTTTTTCTTATCTTTAGATTTGTGAAGAATGTGTGTATGTCGTTTCAAATGTCCGTCTTGTTTATTTCTTGGGATAATAATTTGAATATTTGTTCTACAGAATCATGTTTATTGCTTTGTTTATTCAGCTGCGCATTTTTTGAGAATGAGTCATCATTTGAAATGTCCGTCTGATTATTTGTTTTGCAGAATCATGTTTATTGCTTTGTTTATTCAGCTGCAAATTTTTTGAGAATGGGTCATCATTTGATAACAAAATTTTATTAGTCATCATTTAGTTGTGTTGTATTTGAAATAAAAAAACAGTTGTTTTAATTTTTTTTCTATGCATTTAATTTTTATTAAATATATTTAAGTGATTAAAAAGTTTTAAAATGGTTAATTTTAAGACAATAATAATAATAATAATTTGTATACATAAATTATTTTAAACAAGATATTTCTTTTGTTAGTAAAAGAACATTTCTTAATGCGCAAACACCATATGTATGATAATTACAATATAAATAATCGGGATATTTAATTTCCATTTGTTTAAAGTTGATGCATCCAAAGTCCTCGATGTTAAAAACTCTTTTTTTTTAAGTATTTTTTCTAGCCATTGTCTCTTTTCTTCTCCTTTAACATATATTTTAGAATAGCCTACATTAGCTTTTAAAAACTTGCAGACGCTTTGAAATGTGACTGATCCATCGTTCCACTTTAGGTGATGATAGTTCTTTGTTAACCAATTTACTTCTTTTCGCTTCTTTGGCGATAGACATTTAAAATCAAAGGGGGGTTCTATAATGAAATTTATGGCTTCATTGTTGTTGTTGTGGTTGAAAACGATCGCTACTTTTGCGATGAAATCATTTGAATCGCTTTTGAATCCTTGCATATCTATACAAACTATATTATCATCCATATTGTTTAATTTATAAGACTTTTCGGACTTGTCCTTTTATGGGTACATATTCAATTATGCGATCATGAATAAGAATGCAGTAAGCTGATGTATTTGAGGCAATATTTGTAGCTGTTTCAAATTCAATTTTTATATCAATTGTTCCGTTATTGAGCGATTCGTTTTGATGGCTGGCATCTACTACAATAATCGGTGCATTATTTTTAAATTCTTGAGCCGTTAGAAGCGGTTGAAATCTTAAATACATATCATAAAGAATTGCATAGCGTTCATTCTTAAATTTGATATTTAGGTCATCATATGGATATGACACTGAATTTAAATGTACTTTTAAATTTGTCAGGTCACAATGAACAAACTTATTTTCTTGTTGAAAAGCAATCAATACAAAAAGGGGTCGTTCTCTACTTGCAGCTAATTTAACATTCCAGATATGACTTGTTCCTGTATGAAGTTGTGGATTAACATGACAATCCCAACTACGGAATGCCATCGGTATAGAAGCACCATTGTTAATAATTTTTATCATATTCAACTTGCTAAAATCAGATAATTGTACATGTGGAATTCTCCATGAGATGAGTGAAATTGAAAGTTTTGCTTTTTCTGTGGAAATGCTCGAGTGTACAAGATCTTCATCGTTCTTATTACGCAAGAGTATCAATTCATGTTTTCCATTTAGTACGACTTTGTTGTAGTCTTCAGCGAAACCCAAAAGCATTTTTAAGGGTACATAAAAGTTAAAATATCCATTAACAAGTTTTAAATCCTCAATTTTATTCCAGCCAGCATTCTGCATTACAGTGCTTTCCGTTGGTGATAAAGAAACCAAATTTTTTATGGTACTTGTACCTCCTAAATATCTTGTATGATCAATTTCAATACCATTAAGTTCATAACGAATTTCATCAAAGAGATATGCAACAAAGTTGTTTTTTAATTTAAAGTTGTCCGTAGATGTGGAGGTTTTCTCATCTACAACAGATCCCTCAACATACATATATAACTTTCACTAGGTAACACATACAAGTCTTGATTTTGAATTGAAATGCGAATTTCATCATTATTGTTATAGGATTGTAGGTATGGCACATATGTCTGATAGTCCTTTTTGATTATATTTTCATCAGATAAGGGTTTTTCTAAGACATTTATTATTGAACTCATTTTGCCTTCAATTTAAAATTGAATGACTTGAGAAAATTTTTATTTGCTGTCGTTAGAGTTTTTTGATGAATTGACCTCTTTAATTGTGGTTTAAGTCGTGATAATATTTTGGGTTCGTATGCTGATGATGTTGCTGCTGTTGCTATATTCTGTGATATACTCGAGTTGAATATTAGCATTATTTAGTTGGTCTTAAATGAATTCGTATTGTTATTTCCTCTCCTCGGAAATTAATTAAATTACCGTGCTGATCAACTACTCGTAGAGCTAGTGAACTTATCTCTCTGGAGTTCACCGGTAAATAGATGAGATTTCGAGGTATCTCATCTATTTTATAGCCTGGAGGCACATTAATCGGAAATTCATGTAGTGTATGCGCCTTGGAATAATTCATATATGTATTAACAGCGATACTACGAGGTTCTCATCTATTTTATAGCCTGGAGGCAAATTCATGTAGTGTATGCGCCTTGGAATTATTCATATATGTATTAACAGCGAAACTACTTTCGAATCGCAACAGATTCACCTTGAAAATATTAACTGGAAGATCAGAATAATGATCTACGTTTGGAGTTAGGATTTTACTATTGAATCCCAAGAGTTTTTCAATTGTATTTTCTTTATTGAAATATATTGCATCCTTAGAGCTGTTGACTTTAACTTGCATTGTATTGTTATTGGCTTTTATAAAAATTTTATTTTTTGGATTGTAGCGTTTATATTGTTCCTCTATATAATCAACTATATCATTCAATTCACAAGATCCAATTGGTATTTCAATCACGTTTTCACCTATATGAAACAAATTGTTGTAGACATCAACAATTGGGATGCTATTATATGAATGAAAATCAGTTAGAGCACACTCATATGCCCCATTTAAATCAATATAATAATTGCTGATATTGTTTAAACTATAATATTTCATCTTTACTTATCCAAGAATTGTGATCGTTACTAAATCCTAACCATTTAACAAATGCTTTGGCTCCTCTGGTTTTAATAATCTTTTCAACTAGATATGTATTAGGAAATCTTGTTTTTAAAAGTTCTTCATCATAAAATCCGCCTTTAATAGGATTTCCACGATAATCTTCTAATATGTATGTTGTGGGATATGTATTTTGAATAGATTTAATTGTGAAAATTTCTGTTGTCCAATTTGGAGTATAACCTTTTTCAAAAATATGCTTATATTTCTTTATGCGCACATGATCACCAACATTAAATTTGGATATTTTATAAATTTTCAAATGACTGTATACTGTATTCAATAATTTTTTCTCATTTGAAGAGTTGACTTTAATTGGAGCCATTTTAATGATACGATGAACTTTTCTGTTATATGCTTCTAATAGATATTTGTAGATATCAACCTAATTGTATGTACCATTAAAACAAAATTCTTTCCACATCATCCCTTTTAATGTTCTATTAAATCGTTCTACTATTGATGCTTTCATTCTGCTATACGTTGAATAGTGATTAATGTTGTACTTATCCGTCAATTTTCCAAAGTGTTTATTGAAAAATTCTTTACCATCATCTGTTTGTAGGTTTTTTGGTACTCGTCCCAATTGAAAAATATATGACATGGCTTGGGTTGTTTCAAGCGCAGTTTTTGTTTTAAGTGGTACTGCCCATGCAAATTTGGAGAATGTGTCAATTACAGTTAACAAAAATCTATAATTTTTATTGTCCATAGAATAATTTCCGATTTCAACTAAATCAGCTTGCCTTTCATCACAACTCTACGACGTAAAAAAGATTTTCGAGCTTGTTTATGGAGTTCATTTACTAAAATTCTTTTTGAAGTCATTTTTTAGTATTAAGAATTATTTTCGATGTGTTGTGATCTATTTGATACACTTTTAGCTATTGACACAAACATGTAATTTTCAAATTTATAAATCTTCTCATTAACTTTTCTTTTGTATACTTTCAAAAAATTTTTGTAGATATCCGTCTTCCAAAAATTGTTTGATTTTGGAAATAGTTTCTTGCATTTTCTTATTCTCTTCCAACTGTAATATTATTGCATGTTGTAGAATTTCGATTTGAGTTCTTAGAGTATCATGAATATTGTTGTTATCTTCCTTAAAGTATTTTAATAGCTTGTGTTCTATTTCTTCGATTTGAGTTTGCAGAAACAATTTATTGATAACATCGTTTTCTTCCACAGCTTTTGCCACATTTTTGATTCTTTTGTTTTGGACATCGATGTTGTTGTTCGCATCCATAAAGAACCCCAACATTTTATGGGCATTTTTCAATGAAATTATATTGCTTGTATCGTTTAGATAATGTCCAAACTTATCAACAGACATACTTTATATAGATTATTCTATTATATTAGCTTCGCGAAGTTCTTCAATAATTGATACAATTTCGTTATTATGATTAGTATGACCTGCAGCTTGTGATGATACCAGTAGTCGAAGTCGATATACCATCTCATTTGGATCATCCCAGTATATATAGTTTGGCTTATGAGGGTTAAGGTGATGGATTAATGCAGTTTAATAATTAGATATTGTCTTATTTTTTGATAAAGTCTGTTGGTTTTTCTCTTTAAACATCTTTTTAATAATATGTTTATATTTATAGGCTTTCGTTCCCTTGATTTGTCCATCTGGTTTATAGTCTCTTCTGTACGCATTTGTATTAATTAAAATTTTTTTGTAGAGTTCTAGTTCATATGTATCATAGTTTTTTGGTATTTTATGAAACATTAGAGAAAATAGTCCTGGTGTTAGAGCCCATATTTGACTACCAACATGTATTTTGTTTTCATTTAATTTGAGCTTACTATCACCAAATTTCCATTCATTATTGAAATCTTTATGTGGACCATAGTTAGTTTATTTCTTCCTTCCAAAACAGATAAGTCAGTGCAACTCTCTTCAGCATTTGAATTTTGAGAGTAAAAATCGTCATCATCATCATCATCAATAGTACTTTCACCATTAGGATCAGCAAGTGAATTGCTGGTATCAAATATTGATTCTTCTACAAGTTTCTTTGGTGTACTTGTCTCCAACTTAATTGATGGTTTCTTAAGATGATTAGAACTGTTATTATATTCAATTTCTGTTTTCATCCCATTCTTTTCTTTTTTGATAATTCCATTGATATTATTAGAATTATTTATAAATTTGTTTAAAGGATCTGTTATAGGTTTAAATGTATCTTTTAGTTGTTCACGTGTGTCTATTTCGCCCGTTTTTATACTACGAAGCTTTTTATTCAAGACATTTCTTGTCGCAACCAACTCCTTTAAAATTTTTTCATCCATTTTCCAGCTATCAGATCAGCTTATTAGGTATCAGATCAGCTTATTAGGTATCTGATCAGCTTATTAGGTATCTGATCAGGCTACCAGATCAGCTTATTAGGTACCTGATCAGGTTATTAGGTATCAGATCAGCTTATTAGGTATCAGATCAG
Organism: Panzeria rudis; assembly: GCA_956483635.1. NCBI lineage: Eukaryota > Metazoa > Arthropoda > Insecta > Diptera > Tachinidae > Panzeria > Panzeria rudis. Next base: position 85,883,435 of record OY101449.1, read on the forward strand.
CTTATTAGGTATCAGATCAGGTTATCAGATCAGCTTATTAGGTACCTGATCAGGTTATCAGATCAGGTTATTAGGTATCAGATCAGCTTATTAGGTATAAGATCAGCTTATTAGGTATCAGATCAGCTTATTAGGTATCAGATCAGCTTATTAGGTAGATAATTAGATCAGCTTATTAGATAGATAATTAGATCAGGTATAGTTGATATTTCAAGAGCTATGTATGTAGATGTATTATGGTTAAAGCCAGATTATATACTAAAGTTTTTCTTTTATGTAGTGCAATTTATATTGTTATGAAATAATCGAATAATTTTCTGTAGCGCCCATTGTTTAATTCATTATCTTTGCTTATCATCAAAAATCCATATTTATCCTTCCAGCACAATCGACAAATTTCATGAAACTTTGCATAACTCATATCGCTGGCAACATGATCCCTATAAATATGTTTCATATTTGTCTCATCTTGTTTAAACATTATAATCATATTCGCATTGTCTCTTATTAAATGCTTTGGAATTCTGGTATAAGTTTGGCACAAGTAGAATGAATTAACATCCCTATGTCGTCCCATACAAAAATAAGCTCGTATATTATTCTGCTTCTCACATGCAACATCATCAAATATCATAATTGAATTAGTTTTAGCTTTGTCAGGGGGAATAACTGATTCATTTTCGGTGAATGTGTAATATCCCATTCCTTTAATAGGTGTAATTAATCTCTTCAAGTATTCATATTTCGGCTGATATAGAGATTTTGAGTATAAATAGATGTTTTCAAACTTTAGTCCATTAGGAATTTCTAGTAAGCCAATCATAACATTAGTCTTTCCACAATTTGATGGTCCCACTATTAGAGCACGAATAGAATTTGGTAAGAGTGAACTATGTTTTATTTTTGAGCTGATGTTCGATGAATCATCAATGTTTCGAACTAAAATATTTTTATGTTGTTTTACTAACTGCATTTTTATAACTAAATGCAATTCATGTTTGTTACCTTTTATTATAGAAAAAATAAATAAATAAGATGGTTATACATTATCAAAAGTCATTTAGTCATAAAAACACCTTCTTTGGAGCAGGTTTACTAGATAAAATAATAAACTCTCTTCCTGTTGAACTTCATCATCCTGGATATCAATACTGTGGACCTGGAACTAAACTACAAAAACGTTTAAATCGAGGTGATAAAGGAATAAATTTATTGGACTCTGCCTGCAAAAATCACGACATAGCTTATTCTAAAAATAAAGATTTAAATATTAGACATCAAGATGATAAAATTCTTGAAAATTCAGCTTGGGATCGAGTTTTATCAAAAGATAGCAGTCTTGCAGAAAAATCATTTGCATATATGGTTATTAACGCTATGAAAGCCAAACCAAAATTTGGTATGGGTGTGGAGAAAAAGAAAAATGTGAAGAAACCTAAATTAAATGGTAAAAAATTGTTCAGTTCATCAATTAGAGCTGCAACAAAAATAATAAAGGAGAAAAAACCTTTAGACTTTAACAATGCTATTAGAATAGCACGTAAAACGATCAACAAAACATTAAAAGGCAGAAAGTCCCACGTTATAATACCTCGCATAATAAATGTACCAAAAATTGGTGGTTTTTTACCACTAATACCGATTTTAACTGCTCTGGGTGCAATTGGAAGTCTAACGACTGGAGGTGCTGCTATAGCTAAGACTGTAAATGCGACAAAGAATGCTAAAAATCAGCTTGATGAAGCAATTCGACATAATAAAGCAATGGAATCTATAGCTGTTGGGAAAGGACTTTACCTAAAACCATATATATATATATATATATATATATATATATATATATATATATATATATATATATATATATATATATATATATATATATATATATATATATATATATATATATATATATATATATATATATATATATATATATATATATATATATATATATATATATATATATATATATATATATATATATATATATATATATATATATATATATATATATATATATATATATATATATATATATATATATATATATATATATATATATATATATATATATATATATATATATATATATATATATATATATATATATATATATATATATATATATATATATATATATATATATATATATATATATATATATATATATATATATATATATCACAAAACTCTTTAATGCATTTTTATTTATTTATTTATAATTTACTATACAGAATTAATTTTTTATTTTTTTTTTATTCCCAAATGGGATATTGAGCATTTTGAATCAAAAATTCGTCCATCTCACTCTCAAGGATTAAGCTTTGTTCAATATCTCTGCGTACTTGAAATATTCCACTCGAGAGATCCTTAATTTCATCATCTGTCAGAGTATTATATCTTTTAGGTAGAAACATTATATATTTTTTTTCTCAACTCTTAGTGTTGGTCCATATTTTGTTGTTACCCGTGTAATATTTTGAACAGGATATTTAGCAGCTACATCTAGATCCTTTATATGAATTAGGCTTTTGTTGTTTAGTGAATTAAATTTTGATATTAAATTTTTTGAGGAGCTCATTTTTTAAATAGATCTTGTCACTTTGAATCTTTAATTAAAATTGATCTTGAAAGTAGTGATGAAGAGTCCAATAAGCCTAACCGAAAATATTTATTGTGAGAAGGTTAATATGTATATGCGGAGAAATAGTGCTAGAGAGATAGGGATAGATATATAGGAATATTAATATGAATGTTCCTTCTTTTAATTTTTTAATAGTCTCTTTGAAAATGAGTTGGAAAGAGAAATATGTATATTCTATACTCTCTATTCTGGAAGGATTATAGGAAAATGGAGAAGGATATAAGAGGAGGAAAAAATAATATTGAAGTTTATTTTATAAATATTTAGGAAAAAATTATCAGTATCGACGAATCTTTGAAAAAGTAAGCAGCAACAAAATTAATACGGAATATTAACAAAAATGAGTCAAATAAGGAGTCTTAATAAATTTATATCGGATTTTGATAACTTTAGACTATACGATCATTGGGAAATGATCATATTTTTTCAAAATATGCTGGACGAGAATGATGAATTTGATATTATGGAATATGAAGACAATACAGAAGGACGTTTCAAATGCTGTCCGTGGTATGATCCGAATTGTGAGGAAGGACCTGATACATGTAGGTGCTCGATATACTTTCTACGGAAAGCTATATTAGAAAATTTAATGGAATCTTATTATACAATGTTTCAACCATCATAATTAAATTTAATAAATAAAATAGTATGATTAAAATAAAATATTCACTGTATTGTATTATTTTTTCTAAAGGATAATTAGGAAAATTAAAGAAATTTTTGAGTTAAAAATTTAATGAATAACTTATCAGATTATCCAACTTTTTTTGACTCTGTAAAATGATGAAATAATTAATTTTAATACAATTTCATAATGTTGTGAAATTCAAATTCAAGAAATAAACAAATCAAATCAAGATTATGCAGGATTTAAGAGTACAGTTAAACTTATAAACAGAAAAATTTGCAAGTAAGCAAAAAACAAGACAAGAATTGTTTTGATCCAACAAAAATTGTTTTCTCTGCTAGCAGCAAGACGTGTGTGCACAGTCAACGTCAACGTTTTTTTTCTATTTGATGATATCAGGGATGAACAAGAAAATAAAACAAAGATTGTTTAACGTTTCGTCGATGGTTTGTCGACTTCATCAGGAGATGAATTTTATTAAATTCTGTTGAAGAAAAATTTTTTTCCCTTAAATATATATTCACATATGTATGTATGTATAAATTTTTTAAAAAATATAAATGTTTGTAATGTAACACATAGTTCAACTTACGATTATAATTTTACATCACTGTCTATTTATTCGTTATTAAAATATTTGTTTAAAGTTGGACAACACGTACAAAAATTAATATAATAAATAAATAAAATAATTAAATTAAATCACAGAATTGAACTAAAATTATATCACAGAACGTACTTTTATTGGTTTATTGCAACTGAATACTGGAGCTTTGTTTGATCTTTGTCTTCTTTTGTGTTTAGAGCTTTCGATAAACGTTGTTGTATCCTTAAGCTCTCTAATGTGTATCTCTTATTTGCGGATTTTTCCTTGTCTAAAATTTTTACGCTCTTAAAATCTACTTTGTGTTGGCTTTCTTTAATGTGTTGTGATAGTCCAGTGGTCTCCTTTCCCTTCTTTATATCTGCCTCATGTTCCGCTAATCGTGTAGCTAGCATTCTTTTTGTTGTTCCAACATAAACTTTGTTACATCTTTCCCTTTCGTTGCCAACGCATGTAAGTTCGTATACAACATTATCTTTTTTTAATTTGTCTACTTTTGTCTCTTTGCTTGTATATAGATGCCTTAGTGTTTTGTTCGATGTGTGTGCTATTGTTACATTTTCGTTGTTTATTATGTTTTTTAATGTTTTGTTTTCTGTTAGCCTGGGGATAAATGGTACACTGTAAAAATTTTTTTGTTCTCCTGATTCGGCATTGTTTATAATTTTTTTGTTACTCAGTGTTCTGTTAATTATGTTGTTTGTGATGTAAATTGGATAATTGTTCATAGTGAGCATCCGTCTTATTTTATTTATATTTCCATTTCTAAATTTTTTGTCGCTTATATAAATTATTTTGTTTACCAAATTGGTTGCAGCGTTAATCTTCATTTTTATCGGTTGCGTTGAGTTATAATTTATGAGTCGTCCTGATGCTGTCGGTTTCATATACCAATCTGTGATGACTTTGTTTTCATTCCTGATGATAAGCATGTCCAAGTACGGTATTTGTTGTTCTGACTCTTTTTCGATCGTAAACTGTAATTTATTGTGATAAGCGTTGAGTGTCTCTAATATAATGGTTTCGTCTTCTTTATGAATAATTGCAAGTAGATCGTCTACATACTTCGACATGAATTTTATATGTATATTCCTCACATATATTACGATCGAAAAAGAGTCAGAACAACAAATACCGTACTTGGACATGCTTATCATCAGGAATGAAAACAAAGTCATCACAGATTGGTATATGAAACCGACAGCATCAGGACGACTCATAAATTATAACTCAACGCAACCGATAAAAATGAAGATTAACGCTGCAACCAATTTGGTAAACAAAATAATTTATATAAGCGACAAAAAATTTAGAAATGGAAATATAAATAAAATAAGACGGATGCTCACTATGAACAATTATCCAATTTACATCACAAACAACATAATTAACAGAACACTGAGTAACAAAAAAATTATAAACAATGCCGAATCAGGAGAACAAAAAAATTTTTACAGTGTACCATTTATCCCCAGGCTAACAGAAAACAAAACATTAAAAAACATGATAAACAACGAAAATGTAACAATAGCACACACATCGAACAAAACACTAAGGCATCTATATACAAGCAAAGAGACAAAAGTAGACAAATTAAAAAAAGATAATGTTGTATACGAACTTACATGCGTTGGCAACGAAAGGGAAAGATGTAACAAAGTTTATGTTGGAACAACAAAAAGAATGCTAGCTACACGATTAGCGGAACATGAGGCAGATATAAAGAAGGGAAAGGAGACCACTGGACTATCACAACACATTAAAGAAAGCCAACACAAAGTAGATTTTAAGAGCGTAAAAATTTTAGACAAGGAAAAATCCGCAAATAAGAGATACACATTAGAGAGCTTAAGGATACAACAACGTTTATCGAAAGATCTAAACACAAAAGAAGACAAAGATGAAACAAAGCTCCAGTATTCAGTTGCAATAAACCAATAAAAGTACGTTCTGTGATATAATTTTAGTTCAATTCTGTGATTTAATTTAATTATTTTATTTATTTATTATATTAATTTTTGTACGTGTTGTCCAACTTTACACAAATATTTTAATAACGAATAAATAGACAGTGATGTAAAATTATAATCGTAAGTTGAACTATGTGTTACATTACAAACATTTATATTTTTTAAAAAATTTATACATACATACATATGTGAATATATATTTAAGGGAAAAAAATTTTTCTTCAACAGAATTTAATAAAATTCATCTCCTGATGAAGTCGACAAACCATCGACGAAACGTTGAGATAAAGATTAAATAATTGGTTTTATTTACATCGCCAGAAAAAATTAACATTGACCAAAAATAGCCCAAAGATATAAATATATGGAAATATAAAAATCTTGACAAACTAAGTATTACTTCATAATTGGTCACAAATACATTAAAAGATTGTTTAATTTTTTTGATATTAATAAGATTTTTTTATTATTATTTAATTTTTTTCTTTTTTCATTATTATTATAATTTTTTTAATAACAAACCAAATTTTCTTAATAACTAAATATTAATAACTAAATATTTACATATAAACAGAAACAAATTATATTTAAGTAAAAAACTCATCATTCTTCTTGAAGCTTATCCATTTCCAATAGCAACATATCCAGTTCATATTCTGGATTTGTTTCCTCAATTCGATAATTATACCATGCCAATGTATTTATACCATCACATTGTATTTTTCTTTTATCATCTTGATAACTAAGTACAACCTTATTTATTTGGTTGGTATAAATTTGATGAACTTTTGACTTAAATGTTAACATATCATCATAAACAATAGACTTATTAAATAAACAATTTCTATACGCCTCTAAACTATATTTTTCAAGAACACATTTCTTAACCCCCTTCGATTTTTTTACATCAGTTTCATATTGCACGCTAAAAGAATACATTTTTGACCGAAGTCCCACAAATTCTTTCATAACTTTACCACAATTTTCATCCTTCATCATACCCAGCACCTTTTTGTTTAAAAGAGGAATACCATATTCGTTATCTTTTGGGTAATCGGAAGTGTCAAATTCTTGTTTTATGTCAGATTTTATGTCGGCATAAAAATCGTCAGTTTTTATTGTATATACAAATGAGTCGGTGTCCATGTAATTTAAAGATAAATTTGCTTTAAACTTGGGTTTCATGAATCCATAATGGAAATTATACATTTTCCATTTAGAAAGCTCCAAGACGCAAAATCCCAAATATATGGGCTTGTTGTAATATGTTTTGACTCTATTCATTTCTATAGCTACCAGATCTTCAGAAAATATAGATAAGCTATGAAAATTGGATTTAAATATCCAATCTTGAGCCCCCAAATTGTTACAGTTTGTTCTGTTCCAGTTGGTTACAATTTTCACATCTCTCTTCTTGTCCACATTCTCCATTGTTTTGCCATACACAGCATTATTGAGTAATTTGAAAACATTTTTCTCAAAGCATTTTTAGCAGTGGCTCTGTGTTTGGTATTTAAGTCAATATAACCTTTTAACCATGGAAATTGCTTAAATGCTAGAATACGATGCGTTTTCTTTAGAATCAAACCATATTCCAAACATTGCTTCAGAACTCTGTAATGTATTACATAAGTTTTTTGGTGAAAAGTCCGCAATAAATTTCTTATGGTTTGATTCTAAAGTTTTCTTGTTTTCAACACAGAAGGGAAGGTCATTGTGAGAGTCATGCAGATGTGAAGCATATTCTAAAGTGACCTCATATACATAACCATCTTGTGATGTAAAATTATAATCGTAAGTTGAACTATGTGTTACATTACAAACATTTATATTTTTTAAAAAATTTATACATACATACATATGTGAATATATATTTAAGGGAAAAAAATTTTTCTTCAACAGAATTTAATAAAATTCATCTCCTGATGAAGTCGACAAACCATCGACGAAACGTTGAGATAAAGATTAAATAATTGGTTTTATTTACATCGCCAGAAAAAATTAACATTGACCAAAAATAGCCCAAAGATATAAATATATGGAAATATAAAAATCTTGACAAACTAAGTATTACTTCATAATTGGTCACAAATACATTAAAAGATTGTTTAATTTTTTTGATATTAATAAGATTTTTTTATTATTATTTAATTTTTTTCTTTTTTCATTATTATTATAATTTTTTTAATAACAAACCAAATTTTCTTAATAACTAAATATTAATAACTAAATATTTACATATAAACAGAAACAAATTATATTTAAGTAAAAAACTCATCATTCTTCTTGAAGCTTATCCATTTCCAATAGCAACATATCCAGTTCATATTCTGGATTTGTTTCCTCAATTCGATAATTATACCATGCCAATGTATTTATACCATCACATTGTATTTTTCTTTTATCATCTTGATAACTAAGTACAACCTTATTTAGTTGGTTGGTATAAATTTGATGAACTTTTGACTTAAATGTTAACATATCATCATAAACAATAGACTTATTAAATAAACAATTTCTATACGCCTCTAAACTATATTTTTCAAGAACACATTTCTTAACCCCCTTCGATTTTTTTACATCAGTTTCATATTGCACGCTAAAAGAATACATTTTTGACCGAAGTCCCACAAATTCTTTCATAACTTTACCACAATTTTCATCCTTCATCATACCCAGCACCTTTTTGTTTAAAAGAGGAATACCATATTCGTTATCTTTTGGGTAATCGGAAGTGTCAAATTCTTGTTTTATGTCAGATTTTATGTCGGCATAAAAATCGTCAGTTTTTATTGTATATACAAATGAGTCGGTGTCCATGTAATTTAAAGATAAATTTGCTTTAAACTTGGGTTTCATGAATCCATAATGGAAATTATACATTTTCCATTTAGAAAGCTCCAAGACGCAAAATCCCAAATATATGGGCTTGTTGTAATATGTTTTGACTCTATTCATTTCTATAGCTACCACATCTTCAGAAAATATAGATAAGCTATGAAAATTGGATTTAAATATCCAATCTTGAGCCCCCAAATTGTTACAGTTTGTTCTGTTCCAGTTGGTTACAATTTTCACATCTCTCTTCTTGTCCACATTCTCCATTGTTTTGCCATACACAGCATTATTGAGTAATTTGAAAACATTTTTCTCAAAGCATTTTTAGCAGTGGCTCTGTGTTTGGTATTTAAGTCAATATAACCTTTTAACCATGGAAATTGCTTAAATGCTAGAATACGATGCGTTTTCTTTAGAATCAAACCATATTCCAAACATTGCTTCAGAACTCTGTAATGTATTACATAAGTTTTTTGGTGAAAAGTCCGCAATAAATTTCTTATGGTTTGATTCTAAAGTTTTCTTGTTTTCAACACAGAAGGGAAGGTCATTGTGAGAGTCATGCAGATGTGAAGCATATTCTAAAGTGACCTCATATACATAACCATCTTGTGATGTAAAATTATAATCGTAAGTTGAACTATGTGTTACATTACAAACATTTATATTTTTTAAAAAATTTATACATACATACATATGTGAATATATATTTAAGGGAAAAAAATTTTTCTTCAACAGAATTTAATAAAAATTCATCTCCTGATGAAGTCGACAAACCATCGACGAAACGTTGAGATAAAGATTAAATAATTGGTTTTATTTACATCGCCAGAAAAAATTAACATTGACCAAAAATAGCCCAAAGATATAAATATATGGAAATATAAAAATCTTGACAAACTAAGTATTACTTCATAATTGGTCACAAATACATTAAAAGATTGTTTAATTTTTTTGATATTAATAAGATTTTTTTATTATTATTTAATTTTTTTCTTTTTTCATTATTATTATAATTTTTTTAATAACAAACCAAATTTTCTTAATAACTAAATATTAATAACTAAATATTTACATATAAACAGAAACAAATTATATTTAAGTAAAAAACTCATCATTCTTCTTGAAGCTTATCCATTTCCAATAGCAACATATCCAGTTCATATTCTGGATTTGTTTCCTCAATTCGATAATTATACCATGCCAATGTATTTATACCATCACATTGTATTTTTCTTTTATCATCTTGATAACTAAGTACAACCTTATTTAGTTGGTTGGTATAAATTTGATGAACTTTTGACTTAAATGTTAACATATCATCATAAACAATAGACTTATTAAATAAACAATTTCTATACGCCTCTAAACTATATTTTTCAAGAACACATTTCTTAACCCCCTTCGATTTTTTTACATCAGTTTCATATTGCACGCTAAAAGAATACATTTTTGACCGAAGTCCCACAAATTCTTTCATAACTTTACCACAATTTTCATCCTTCATCATACCCAGCACCTTTTTGTTTAAAAGAGGAATACCATATTCGTTATCTTTTGGGTAATCGGAAGTGTCAAATTCTTGTTTTATGTCAGATTTTATGTCGGCATAAAAATCGTCAGTTTTTATTGTATATACAAATGAGTCGGTGTCCATGTAATTTAAAGATAAATTTGCTTTAAACTTGGGTTTCATGAATCCATAATGGAAATTATACATTTTCCATTTAGAAAGCTCCAAGACGCAAAATCCCAAATATATGGGCTTGTTGTAATATGTTTTGACTCTATTCATTTCTATAGCTACCACATCTTCAGAAAATATAGATAAGCTATGAAAATTGGATTTAAATATCCAATCTTGAGCCCCCAAATTGTTACAGTTTGTTCTGTTCCAGTTGGTTACAATTTTCACATCTCTCTTCTTGTCCACATTCTCCATTGTTTTGCCATACACAGCATTATTGAGTAATTTGAAAACATTTTTCTCAAAGCATTTTTAGCAGTGGCTCTGTGTTTGGTATTTAAGTCAATATAACCTTTTAACCATGGAAATTGCTTAAATGCTAGAATACGATGCGTTTTCTTTAGAATCAAACCATATTCCAAACATTGCTTCAGAACTCTGTAATGTATTACATAAGTTTTTTGGTGAAAAGTCCGCAATAAATTTCTTATGGTTTGATTCTAAAGTTTTCTTGTTTTCAACACAGAAGGGAAGGTCATTGTGAGAGTCATGCAGATGTGAAGCATATTCTAAAGTGACCTCATATACATAACCATCTTGTGATGTAAAATTATAATCGTAAGTTGAACTATGTGTTACATTACAAACATTTATATTTTTTAAAAAATTTATACATACATACATATGTGAATATATATTTAAGGGAAAAAAATTTTTCTTCAACAGAATTTAATAAAAATTCATCTCCTGATGAAGTCGACAAACCATCGACGAAACGTTGAGATAAAGATTAAATAATTGGTTTTATTTACATCGCCAGAAAAAATTAACATTGACCAAAAATAGCCCAAAGATATAAATATATGGAAATATAAAAATCTTGACAAACTAAGTATTACTTCATAATTGGTCACAAATACATTAAAAGATTGTTTAATTTTTTTGATATTAATAAGATTTTTTTATTATTATTTAATTTTTTTCTTTTTTCATTATTATTATAATTTTTTTAATAACAAACCAAATTTTCTTAATAACTAAATATTAATAACTAAATATTTACATATAAACAGAAACAAATTATATTTAAGTAAAAAACTCATCATTCTTCTTGAAGCTTATCCATTTCCAATAGCAACATATCCAGTTCATATTCTGGATTTGTTTCCTCAATTCGATAATTATACCATGCCAATGTATTTATACCATCACATTGTATTTTTCTTTTATCATCTTGATAACTAAGTACAACCTTATTTAGTTGGTTGGTATAAATTTGATGAACTTTTGACTTAAATGTTAACATATCATCATAAACAATAGACTTATTAAATAAACAATTTCTATACGCCTCTAAACTATATTTTTCAAGAACACATTTCTTAACCCCCTTCGATTTTTTTACATCAGTTTCATATTGCACGCTAAAAGAATACATTTTTGACCGAAGTCCCACAAATTCTTTCATAACTTTACCACAATTTTCATCCTTCATCATACCCAGCACCTTTTTGTTTAAAAGAGGAATACCATATTCGTTATCTTTTGGGTAATCGGAAGTGTCAAATTCTTGTTTTATGTCAGATTTTATGTCGGCATAAAAATCGTCAGTTTTTATTGTATATACAAATGAGTCGGTGTCCATGTAATTTAAAGATAAATTTGCTTTAAACTTGGGTTTCATGAATCCATAATGGAAATTATACATTTTCCATTTAGAAAGCTCCAAGACGCAAAATCCCAAATATATGGGCTTGTTGTAATATGTTTTGACTCTATTCATTTCTATAGCTACCACATCTTCAGAAAATATAGATAAGCTATGAAAATTGGATTTAAATATCCAATCTTGAGCCCCCAAATTGTTACAGTTTGTTCTGTTCCAGTTGGTTACAATTTTCACATCTCTCTTCTTGTCCACATTCTCCATTGTTTTGCCATACACAGCATTATTGAGTAATTTGAAAACATTTTTCTCAAAGCATTTTTAGCAGTGGCTCTGTGTTTGGTATTTAAGTCAATATAACCTTTTAACCATGGAAATTGCTTAAATGCTAGAATACGATGCGTTTTCTTTAGAATCAAACCATATTCCAAACATTGCTTCAGAACTCTGTAATGTATTACATAAGTTTTTTGGTGAAAAGTCCGCAATAAATTTCTTATGGTTTGATTCTAAAGTTTTCTTGTTTTCAACACAGAAGGGAAGGTCATTGTGAGAGTCATGCAGATGTGAAGCATATTCTAAAGTGACCTCATATACATAACCATCTTGTGATGTAAAATTATAATCGTAAGTTGAACTATGTGTTACATTACAAACATTTATATTTTTTAAAAAATTTATACATACATACATATGTGAATATATATTTAAGGGAAAAAAATTTTTCTTCAACAGAATTTAATAAAAATTCATCTCCTGATGAAGTCGACAAACCATCGACGAAACGTTGAGATAAAGATTAAATAATTGGTTTTATTTACATCGCCAGAAAAAATTAACATTGACCAAAAATAGCCCAAAGATATAAATATATGGAAATATAAAAATCTTGACAAACTAAGTATTACTTCATAATTGGTCACAAATACATTAAAAGATTGTTTAATTTTTTTGATATTAATAAGATTTTTTTATTATTATTTAATTTTTTTCTTTTTTCATTATTATTATAATTTTTTTAATAACAAACCAAATTTTCTTAATAACTAAATATTAATAACTAAATATTTACATATAAACAGAAACAAATTATATTTAAGTAAAAAACTCATCATTCTTCTTGAAGCTTATCCATTTCCAATAGCAACATATCCAGTTCATATTCTGGATTTGTTTCCTCAATTCGATAATTATACCATGCCAATGTATTTATACCATCACATTGTATTTTTCTTTTATCATCTTGATAACTAAGTACAACCTTATTTAGTTGGTTGGTATAAATTTGATGAACTTTTGACTTAAATGTTAACATATCATCATAAACAATAGACTTATTAAATAAACAATTTCTATACGCCTCTAAACTATATTTTTCAAGAACACATTTCTTAACCCCCTTCGATTTTTTTACATCAGTTTCATATTGCACGCTAAAAGAATACATTTTTGACCGAAGTCCCACAAATTCTTTCATAACTTTACCACAATTTGAAAACATTTTTCTCAAAGCATTTTTAGCAGTGGCTCTGTGTTTGGTATTTAAGTCAATATAACCTTTTAACCATGGAAATTGCTTAAATGCTAGAATACGATGCGTTTTCTTTAGAATCAAACCATATTCCAAACATTGCTTCAGAACTCTGTAATGTATTACATAAGTTTTTTGGTGAAAAGTCCCCAATAAATTTCTTATGGTTTGATTCGAAAGTTTTCTTGTTTTCAACACAGAAGGGAAGGTCATTGTGAGAGTCATGCAGATGTGAAGCATATTCTAAAGTGACCTCATATACATAATCATCTTGTGAGTTATTATCTATGCTTTTCGCATCCAGATTCAGCTCATCACTTGTCAGCCATCTGAATCCTCCATAAGGAAGATACTCAGACATCGCCCAACCGTAAAGGTTATTTGCGTCTAAATATTTTAGAAATTCTGAAGGCTTGTCTTCATCAAAATCATCTAAATATTTATTATTTGCTTTGGAATATCGCTTACTGCACTGTACCATTCCACCGCGTATTCCCTTTTTAAAGAAGTTATACATGTCAATGTCTGTTAACAACTCTAATTCTATTTGTGTGTGTTTTAACATGGCATCCCATGACACGGATATAAATCCCCTTACAGACTATTCGAAAATTTTCGAATATATCTGCTAACAAAAGCACATCTGTTTTTAGATATAATTCCATATAATCTCGCAGGGTTTTGCAATTAAAGGTATGCCAAATCTTTATTGCATGCTCATAATCTTCAATTGAGCATTCCTTGTTATTTAATTTATTAAAAAAATCTTCTCTTGATGGAAGCTGACCATCATCAAATTTTTCAAATGAATCAAGATATTCATAAGGGAAAACACCCTTTCTTCGTACAAGGTCAAATTCTGTCTTTCTGTTAAAGTGTGCCCTAACCGTATGGAAATCATTGTCCGTTAGATTATTAGCTAAGGACTCTAAGCTATCAGCCATAAAACGAATAGTATCTAAAAATCGGAGTTCAAGATTGCAATTGTCAGTCATTATTGTAAATGTCGATAGTGAAATGTACAGTTCTTTGTTCAGTGGTAGGACTTTTATGTTGTCGAACTTTTTACCTAATTCTTTAACAAAGAGGTGCGAGTCATAAGATGAATAATTATGAAAATATATGGGTATGAACTTCGGAATTTGGTACTTTAAGTTACAAATATTGTGAGCTGCACCTCGATATTTACCACTTATGTGACAATGATCTCTTACACGATCTTTACCGAGAAATTTGTCACATATGTGACAATTTATTGAATTTTGAAAACTGTATATTTCCGAAAGGGTCAAGCTGTTCATTTTGGTGTTACTGGTGAGGAACTGATTGTAAATATCTTCACAATCGTCAATTAACCAGTCTAAACTATTATTACCTACACATTTTATATAATAACTAAAGGCACAAGGAATGTGCCTCTTTATAACTTGAGTTTTGTCACTTACAGTAGTTTGAATGTCTTCTAGTATGCACTCGAAATCTGCGTATATAACGAATGGCACATCCATCTGCCGCTGGTGATCTTTAAACTTCAAAATACTATCTTCGGGAGAAGCTAACGCAGCAACAATTTTCCCACATTCCGTTTTGTGTTGTTCCATAGTCCATTCATTGTGTGTATATTGTAGGCAGGTATTACAGAATAAAAGTCTGTTACGGTGCTTGGTTGTCTGAGCTTTCAAAAGTCTGTAAAAGGAATAAATTTATATATGTATATAGTTATTCATATACATGTATTTACTTGCTTACCTTGATATATCTTTAATAAAAATGTAATGGTGAATGTCTCCAGTTTCCAGCAGAATTAAATTAACATGCTTTATTTTTTCTTTTTGTGTATTGTAGAATAGTCCAATGATTTCATCCTTCTCATTATCGTACCCAAATACATTCACACTTATTCCATCATTCATATCCTCAAATACTTTGATGTTTTTTAATGCCAATGGGAACTTTAAATTTGTGAAGTCAAGCACAATTCCATTTTGCAAGCAAATGACATCAGCGCTAATGTCGTCGATGTTATATGACCTGCAACATTCCTTCATCTTTATTATTGTGGTATCCAATGCGGCAACTAAAGCCCATTTAAAACAATAATCATCATTGTTTTCAATCTTGATACAGCCCTGCTTTTTAGCTAGTTTCAATGGGGTGCTTATCCAATGAGATCCTTTTACTAGGGAACTTTTGTTTATGTTAATTTCAGCGCGAATAATTCTTATTAAAGTCCAGAATCTCTTTCCTGGAATTCTGACATTTTATTATGAATGTTCTGGAATTGTTTTTCAATTAGGTCATCAACATTACTTCCCAGGCACAATAAATCCATTTTTGCTCTGTGTGAAATTTGACACAAGTCAATTTCTTCACCAACAATTTTTATGTACTCGCCAATAGGAGTTACACAGAATTTTAAAATATTATGTTTAACCAAATTTTTTTCAAGTCTTTCCTTGAAAATAGGTTTATTTTCCAGAACAAAGTCTTCAAATAGAAGATCATCTTTTTTGTTGGGAATTCCATATGTTGCAATATTTTTTTTGAATGCACTATTTATTTCATAATATTTTGGTTCTACATTCAAAGGAGTATTATCATATTTACCGCTGGGAGTATCTATGTCATCAAACGCAATATTATCTAGTTGTTGCTGTTGTTGTTGATGATGCTGCTGTTGTTGGTGTGGTTGTTGTTGATGTTGTGGCTGTGGTTGTTGTTGCTGTTGATATTGTTGCTATGGTTGTTGTTGCTGTTGAGGATATCTGGAACTGTCCATCGTCAAGGCAAATTGATTATTCAAAACTGAAGGATAATAGTTGGGCATATTATATTGCTACCATTGCATTGGTGATGTATATTGATAAGGAATAGGAAGATGATGTGGAATTTTTGTGGGTACTGAAAACTGATTATTCCATGACATTGGTATCGGATAGCTGGTAGACATACCGTATTGCTCATAACTCATTGGTAGTGGATATGGTTGGTACCGTAGAGAAGCTTGGTGCTGATGTTGTTGTTCTCCATTTTGATTGATGATCACTTGACCTGGTTGACCATGATTTCGGACGTGATCCAAGAACGCTTTTTGGTATTTGTATACCTTATTACACAAATTACATAGATATACAGAAGAACTATTTTTTTTATTTATTTATTTAATCAAATTTATTTAATTATTTTATTTTTTTTATTTAGTCCTTTTTTCAAAAACACTATAAACTTCTTTATTAATCAATTTTTTTGTTTTCAAACTATTTATTTAATTAGTAACAATTAACTTTATTTTATTTAATTTATTTAGTTCTATTGTAAAAACACTATGAAATTGTTTATTAATAAATTTTTTTCTTTCAACCGCACTTATTGAGTTATCAGAATATACCGCTGAAAATCTTCATTATTTCTTCTACTTATATACATCCTATGAGAATCGCGTAGTAGGCATCCAGTATAATTTTTTATTGATATTACGAGATCGATGAAATTCATATGTATACATAGCAACAGCAAGAACTAGAACATAACATTGTGTAATATTTTATTTTATATAAATGATGACTAATAAAATTTTGTTATCAAATGATGACTCATTCTCAAAAAATGTGCAGCTGAATAAACAAAGCAATAAACATGATTCTGCAAAACAAATAATCAGACGGACATTTCAAATGATGACTCATTCTCAAAAAATGCGCAGCTGAATAAACAAAGCAATAAACATGATTCTGTAGAACAAATATTCAAATTATTATCCCAAGAAATAAACAAGACGGACATTTGAAACGACATACACACATTCTTCACAAATCTAAAGATAAGAAAAAAGAAACACACAAACACACACACACACCCCCAGACGGACATTTGAAACGACATACACACATTCTTCACAAATCTAAAGATAAGAAAAAAGAAACACACACACACACACCCCCATCCCACACACATCCACGCACCCACAGCCATGCACAAAGTAAATGTAAACACAAGCATCACAAAAAAAAATTATCAAGAACAAAAAAATAATAATAGCGACACAATAAACCCCGTAGGAACCCAAGTCGACTTTTTTATCTACAAGTTTGGTGACGTTGTCACCAAACTTGTTTACACTCTTTATTTCCACATATAATCTTAAACACTACCCAATCTCTCAATATGACCCCATAAGAACCGTCTAGTCTATACTCAATCAACACTTTCAAGCTCCAAACTCAGTACCCAATGTCTCAATATCACCCCATAAGAACCACATTGTCTATACTAAGCCAATACTACCAAGTCCCGAACTCACTACCCAATGTCTCAATATCACCCCATAAGAACCATCTAGTCTATACTCAATCAATTGTTCCTAGGTCACTATCTCAACACAACCACAACCCACGAAGCAACGGAAAACATCCAGGGTCTATGGTAGGTATCGAACCCCACTCACCCACAGATACACCCATATCCGAAATTCATATAACTCAAAACATTATCTATAATATAATTTCACACTAACACTTTAACTCAATAATAATTCATCACAATTTTTTACCAACATTTTACCTACAGGGTACTTTCATTTTTTTCCCACGGGTATCAAATTACACTTTTGTTTATTTAACAATTAAAATTTCAAATTTTAATTACCCAAATTTTAAAATTTCAATTGCGGTCGTGGGAACAGTTCCCTACTACTCATGTCCGGGAGTTTTCTATCAACAACGGGTATGTGTTAGTAAATTTGAGAGAGCTTATGAATGTGTGCGACTCACAGATAATGGATTTGACATATTTCGGGGGTATTTCTACCAACAAAATACGTGTGTTTTTTGGTGTTGTATTTGTTTTAGTTGTGGTGGTACCTGTAATGAATATGCCTTGCTTACGGCTGTGTGTAATTTATTCATATATCATAAAATACATTAGTGTTATTGTGTCTTGCTACTGACGGTGCTTGTACTGTGAGTGTCAGAATGGAGGAGCAGCCGGATAAGGACCCACATCGTCTGGAGCGGGATGTGGGCTGGCCACCACCTAGTGTTGTCATTCGAATAAGAATAATTTGAATATTCGAACAATTTTTTTTCATTTTTGTTCGAATGAACAAATTTTTTTAATTTAGAATAAAAGAATTATTCGAACAGTTTTTGACGAATATTCGAACAACTTTTTTAAACTACTCTTTATAAAAATTAGTTTACATTTATGAATGTAAAAAATTGTGTTTTAAATGAATTACTTTCTCAAGTTGTTAACAATAGGATGTGTTAAGTAAGGAAATTACACCAAATTATAAATACTTGTTTAAGGGGTTCTTGATATATTACGTAACTCCGTTAAAAATTTCGTTTTATATTACAGCATGATCTTAGTTTGGAAGTATTTAAAGGAAGACAATTTCAAAAACCAAATTGTTTTCAAAAAGTGTTCTAAGACTTACAAATCTCACTGATCGACAACTTCTCCACTCTTACACCATTTTCGTAAAGTACACAATATACAAATTAAAAGTTTCAGTGAAGATCCAAAGGTATCTGACAATAATAATATGGGCCCAATGACAAAATATGTAAAGAAAAGTCAGCATAATTCAATCGAAGAAATAATATGTAGGAAGGAGTTTGGATGAAGATGGAATGTCTGTTACTGTCTTTAAAAAGTCGATACTACCCTAGAGGTAAGATAGCCTGTCACAAGACAAGCCACATGACTGGTCCCCAAGGACCTGTAGTTTTACATGACGTTGTCATTGGAGACGGTCAATTCACATAATTAAGATACTCAATGATAGATTCTAGACAATAACATAAGGTACTTGTCTTGTATTGGTTTCTTTAATACTAGTTTAATTACTGTAGAGATTTGACTTGGAAAAATCTGCTTGTCCAGTGAGGGTATTTTGTCAAAATGTTTATTATAATTTTGTGATATATCTTTTTACCGGTTACGACTCAGGAACATTTAGTACTATTTCCATTTTCACCAGTCATAGTTGTCCTACAAGAAAATTGGTACAACAGCTACGGCAGGGTAGTGATAGAATATATAAAAATCGTGTTTTTAAAGTGGTTATTCGAATAAAAATTTTTATTCGTTATTCGTTCGAATATTCGAATAAAAGTTTTAAATTATTCGGCTGTTCGAACAAGAAAAATAATTATGAAATTTTATTCCAACGATTATAAAACCCGAATAATTGACAACACTATCACCACCCGATATACATAATATGGAAAAAAACATAGAGGAAAATCTTTCAACATATTCAATAAGTGCGGAGAACATGGATTTTGAAAAATTTGCTGTACAACATATGCCAAACAAGAAAATGAGGTTAACTGGAAATAGGGTGGCAGAAGAAAGTGATGTGCATGCTTTCATATCTTAGGATATGCCGACTTTTTATAATGAAGATCATGGTGGACCTTTCACTGTGTACGTGGACACCAACAAGACTGAGCCGTGAACGCCAATAAACTAATTTAGACTGACAAAGAAACTAGTGGATCTCAAGGTAAATGGTATCGATAGTATTGTTAAGATAGGTTATAGCAGATGTAAAGTAATGTTTAGAACACGATGTGATACAAATAATTTTGTGAATAAAAACTTGGAGGACGCGGGTTACGTTCCCAAAATTTGTGCGCATTTACTCACGAAAACTGGGATTGTTTTTAATATACCTGAAGAGATGTCAATGAATGAATTGTATCAAATGCTGCCATCTACAGTGCCAATTGTTAAGTTGATCAGAATGACAAGAAAAAGTGGTAACGAGCTACTATGAAGGTAAAAGTTGTTTTCAAAGGCCTAAAAATACCAAAAGAAATGGATTTTACCTACACAAAGCTCATCACGAAGCCTTTCATCCCATTTGGACAGTGTTTTAATTGTTATAGATTCAATCGCATGGCAGATAATTGCAAATAATACGAAAAACGAGTGGTAAGTGCTTTGCAAAACATAATGTTGGAAGTAATGTGACACTGCTCTGATAATATGTACAAATTGTAAAAATTTACACTCACCTACTGACCGTAATTGCCCAGCCAGAGGAAAAGCCCTATGTTTAAAACAGATTATCATACTTGAAAATTTGAGCATTAAAGAAGCTAGAACAAAATACGCGGCTATTATTGGATCAAATAGATTTGAGCGAGGATAACATCAAGGATGCTTTCCCCCAACTAAAAACAAAACCTGATAAGACTGATAGATAATTCAAGAGAAGCAGCGAAATATATGCACAGAAAGCAATCTTTCGCGAGAGTGACGAATGTGAATAGACAGAGAGAAGAGGAGAATGCTAGAAGAGACATGAATCAATGGAAACAAATAACAAAGAAGAATAAAATTACACTACAAGAAAAAAGTAGCATGAACAACCCCCATTCGGTTTCGGATGTTGAGAGAATGGCCTCCCAATCGATGGCGAATTCGTTTTTTGGCAGGTGGGGAGATAAATCCTTATCAGATAATGACAGACATTTTGTGGGATAAATTGCAAAGGTTCTAGATAGAGCACTAATGAGGTCAAAAGAAAGGAGTAGTCATACATGAAATTTTTACAGTATAATATTTAGAGTTTGGGAAAGAAAGGAAACAAGGAGATTATTGAAATGTATATGGAGAAGAATGAGATTGATATTGCAATGTTATATGAGACATGATTGATAATAGAGATACTAGTTTATCGAATTTTAATTTTGTGGGTAGAGTCCGTGATGATGGATACGGAGGAGTTGGTTTGTATATAAAAAATAACATAAAATACAGTATAAACAAGATTGACACCAGTGGAGAGGTGATATCGATTACCATCCTCAATTTAAGAGCATATATCAATATTGTATGCATCTATTGTCCACCGGATGTGAACATAAATACTTTTGAAAATATTGTAGAAAATAGTATGACCTTTTTTGAAAACTCCAACCTCTGTACCATCATAGGGGGAGATTTCAATGCGAAATCCACTCTCGAAGATCTAATAAATTAATTCGAATTCTCAGTAATAAATGACGGCTCAAAGACCTTTGTTGGCCCAACTAGTGAATCAGCAATTGATGCAACCCTAATTAGAAATCCAGGTGAGCCTGTGAGTTGGAGGACCATCGATTTAAAATTGACGGGAAGCAACCATAAACCAATAATCTATGTATATGGACCTACAAGCAACTCTACCAAAAAAACGAAAGATTATCTATAACAGACTTTAACGAGCTCATCACCTTGGTATTTGGTGAGGATATTGAGGAAGCAGATAATATGATACAGAAGACAATACGGCAATGCACTATAGAACTTAGGGTGGACAATGAATACAAACCAAAGGCATGGTGGGACGCAGATGCGGAAAGATTATTTAGAATACGCAATGCAGCTAAACTACAATTCTATAAATGCAGGTCGTGGCAAAACAGTGTTAAGGTGGTGAGGACGGAAGAAGAATTCCAGAAACATATAAAGAAAATTTTAAGAGGCTACAGGAGAAGCTGTCGAAACCGGTGTGTAACAATGTTTTATATGGCAACCTACCTGAAGAACCTCTAGACTCCATGCAGGACATTAATTTTGCACGCGAAGGCTTTGAATGTTTTTTGTTCTTCCGCAATCCTGACTCCGCTGGCGGAGTGGATGGTATAACCCATAGAATGTTATTAAATCTCTCGTGTAGTGCGAGAGGAAAAATTTTTGAGCTGTTGAACAAAATATGGAACTCGGTTACTATGCCGGAGCTCTGGAAAAAGATAAGGGTACATCCGGTTCCAAAAAGGAGAGGATTCTTCAGATATCATGGATTTTAGACCCATATGCCTCTTTCCTGTATTCCTAAAACGCATTGAGGGAATGATCAAGCCTTTTATGGATAGATTTATAGCGGAGAAGAAGATACTGCCGGAAAAATTGCATTCCGTAAAAACATGGGAACTACTTTGTGCATCAATGATTTAGTCAACACGATTCAGATGCTGAGAGCTGAGGGACAAAAAGTAGTTGCAATATGCATAAATATAAAGAAGCTTATGATAATGTTGATCCGTACATTTTTAGAGCTAAGCTCATTGAAAGAGGATTTAATAAGAAATTTATTGCCTGGATTATTGATTTCCTGACCGACCGTACTTTCTGCCTGCAGGGCAGTGAACTTAAAAATAACAGAGGCCTAACGCAGGGAAGTGGTCTAAGCCCGCTTCTCTTCAACATATACACCACATCGCTTCATTCACTAGAGGACGAAAAAACACGAATCTTTCAATTTGCGGATGATTTTTTCATTTTGTCTTTTGATACCAGCTGGGAAGATGCGTTTGATCATTTGAATATTGTTTTTAAGGAATTTGTGGGGGCATGCAGGGCCCTGAATCTAGAGGTAAATTTTGGAAAAACAACGGTCACCTCCTTTGGCAGGAGAACCGGGCAGATGAATTTTAGCCTGGACAATTAGAAATTAGATATTTGGGCCGAACTCCCCATTACCTCATGTAGCACAGGTCGTATCAAAGGTAAACCGAACTTGCGGTTTTCTGAACACCATTATCGGTTGTCTATATGGCATCCATCCGAAAAGAGCTATACAATTCTATAAAGCTTTTGCACGTTCCAAGATGGAGTATTCAGTGTCTTATTTTGCTAACCTATGGAAAACAGCTTTACATAAATTCCAGGTAATGGCCAATCGACACCTTAGGAGATCCGTTGGCTTGATAAGATCCACACCGGTACACATAACCGAACTGCTCCCTAAATACAGATTACAATTGGCTACAGTAAAGGATTTAGTCAAGATTTTCCGTTTTAATATACCAATAGCAAAAGCATTATCTACACTAGAAAAAACAATTAAAACCAGCTATTTCAACATATTCAAAAAATTCAAGAACGTACTGATGTATCTGGAGATGGCGCCCTTACCAACGGACAAAGCGAGCATGCTAAGGATATTTGACAGGTTCTATAACAGGAGCAAAAACAACATGAACAAGAATGAGATAATCCAGAATTTTATAGCAAAAAAGAACTACATACATTACAAATAGAGGCTTTGAACTGATATACTCAGATGGGTCAATAATAGAGAACTCAGCGGGTGGAGCCATCTACCATCCGCAAACGGGAACATACAAACTCTACAAATTGTCGAAACCACTATCATCGATGGCTGTGGAGCTGGCCATGATTGAAAGGGCAATATAATTCGCTATACAAAACAAGTTCAGTAATGTGGCAATACTCACTGATAGCAAGAATGGAACCCTAGCCTTAAAAAGCAGAGATTTAGATGAAACGTGTTCAAGAATCCATAGACTGGTGAAGTCAACATTTTTCTTCAGCTGTATAGAAACACATTACATACCATCACACAAAGGTATTCATTGGATAACAATAAAAGTATTTATAAGGCAAAATAAATTTCTTAAAGGTTAAATTTTGATTTTATTTTTCATTTTGCCTTATAAATACTTTTATTGTTATCCAATGGATTTCTAATTGTACAAAGGTGTAGAAAAATAAAATGATTTGTATAAGTTTCTAAGCCTACTACGCTTTTCTTATTCTTTTGTGATTTTCGAAAATGTTATCATTTGTGAATTCTCAAATGGTTTTTGAAAGTCTGTGCATATGATAAGAGGTTTGTAACTTTTCAAAGTTGTGGTTGAAGTCTATTGACGATTTGGTAAAGCGCCAATGAAATGCATATAGACAATGCTTAACTATCAGCAAATAGACTTCATTTAAAATAAGATTATGACAATATGTCAAATAATAAATCTCTTAAAGGTACAATAAAATATTTCCGACAGTGAGTAAGTCAACCTGGTTTGCGAAATTGTCAGCGGAAATAAATGCGGTATAGATTGGATAGCTGATTAGAATTATGGCGGGGCACTCCTTCAGTCCCCGTTCTTTGGCAAGACTACATGTTATGGATGATGACCAATGTGATTTATGTGCGGAGACAATAGGTCTGTTCAATAACTGAAAGTTGTTACTAATTGTTACTAGTTGATACTGGAAAGTGTTCACGTACTCGAAAAACTAGCAACGAGAGAGTGAAAAAGAGCATAAAAAGTTGATAGAAAAAAAATTTATTGCAAGTTTTTGCTAGTAAAATTTTTACTAGCAGGAATTAGCCAAACAGCTGTTTAGATCTTTTGTTTACAAAATTAATGTTGGAAAAATTCATGAAAAAGTACTTTTTCTAATTTTAATGAATTATTAAGAAATTAATACTTTTTAAGAAGTCAAAAATATTAAATACGGTAAGATTGGATAATTTTCTTTAATTTGAGTGCAGCAGTGGCCGTTAAAGAGTTTAAAACGCCTGAATCGGGTGGCAGAAAATTGTCCACCTTAAGGCTAAATCATAAAGGTTACACTCGAAATATTACGTGAGTCAAATATAAGAAAAAAACCTTGCAAGTTCCTGCAAATAACAAATTCAACTAAATTAATAAAGAAAATTCCAGAACTGCATTGAAATTAACTTTATTTCTACTGTTCATAGATATTTTAACTAAAAAATCCTTATGTATAAGCAGTTGTATTTTTATTTCTGCTATTTAAATACTTTACTCATATAGCGTTATTTACGGACAGTTAAAAGGTAACACTTTTTATCCTAAGTTGTGTTTATGTACCTCAAAATGATAAAATTTTCATATATTTTTTACGATATGTCTAACTTTTCATACAAATTACTAACAGCTAATGTAAAGTTTTTTGCGTGTACAAACTGTTTATTGTGTTACTTGCAAATTTTTGCTAGTAAAACGTTCATTTACTTTTCCATATCTGGGAGAGTAATTTTACAAATTTTTGCTTTACTCTCTCGTTGCTAGTTTCTGCTAGGAAAGTAAATGAACAGACCTAATAATACAACGACCTTTTTTAGGGGTGAAAAAGTCATAACACAGTTTATAAGCGAAGCAAAAGTAAAACTATAGAACATTAAGAACTAGATTCTCTAATTTTTATGGCATTTTGACCTTAGGGTTCTGCCAAGTAAATCTCCCATTCCCTGGAAGTCGGGGGGGTACTAAATCCAAATCAACAACAAAAAAAACTCAAAGCAAATTATTAAGTTTTTCTTCAAATAAAAAGAAAACATTAAATTAAAATTGTGCATAATTTTATTTTCTCTTTAAGGTGCAGATTAAATAAAATAGACCAGCCTCCTTATTCTGTAACTCGCTAAAACTAAATCTCTATCGCTAAAAATTTATAAAGTCAATTTATAAGTTTTTGGGTACGTATACTATTTTGCAACGTCTATTGCTAAATTAGGCAATGTCTTGAAAATTTAATCCGCCGAAATTTTAGTGTTTTATGTCATCGCCAAAATTGTTTAATTTTGTGGTTGTTCAGCATTTTAAACGATCGAGATTTAGCTTTAGCGAAATACAGAATAAGGGAGCGGATCGCTTCAGTATACACTAGCCGTTTGTAAACGCCGAATTTCTAGCGTTTTCGTTTGTCAGAACACTTGCTTGGCATTTTTCAGAACATGGACAATAGTGTCCATGGACGTTATTTCCACGTTGAAAACGAAATAATGACCATAAAAAAATTTAAATAAAGTTCATGCAATAGTACTGCAGAGTGAAGATTGACTGCATAGCCGGGCTTTGGACGGGATTAATTGTTTTCTTCACTGGGTATGTGGGCATAGTGGCTTCGCATAGTTCAGATTTTTGACTAGGCAGAAAATATTAACTCTGCGAGGCCACTATTTGACATTCCCATGGATATTATTTCCTTTTTGAAGTGGATATAATGCCCGTGGACGTTATCTTCTTGGACATTATTGCTTGCCACCAATATATCTACATAGTTCGTGGTATCAGAAATTAATTTCATATAAATTATAAACGTTGAAATTTTCTTTTGGCTTAAGGTCCTTTTTATTTTTTCAATAAATCAAAAAACTGTTATTTTGGTTTATTTATTAATAAATTCTTTATTTATCCGATATTTCGGCCAACTTTGTTGGTCATCTTCAGGGATATATGTATATTAACTAAAAAACAATTGTTATATTAGTAATAAATATAAATGTTTAAAAAACAATAACAAACAAATGCATTTACATAAGTATTGATATAGTGCAGTATTGTCCGGTGTTGATGTTTTTATTATTTGTCACTGACTGGTTTGTTTTTATTTATCATGTTTATGTTTATTAATTGTGTGTCGATAGATGTGTGCGCAGTTGTCTGTATCTGTTTTGTAGTTTATTCTTTTTTCTGCTGGAATATTAATGATATGTAGCATCTCTTGCATGTATCTCTTCGAAGTGTTGTTCTCTCTCACAAGTATTCTCACATTTTCGAAATTCGGTTTATGTCCAGTTACTGCACAGTGGGCCGCAAGTGCTGTTTTTTGACTTAAGGGTTTGCTAATTATACTTAAATCAGATTTGTGCGATGATAATCTTGTCTTTAGTTTTGTTCTTGTTGTTCCAACATAAACTTTTTTACAAGAGTTAGTGTCGTCACCATTACATTTTATCTCGTATACTAGATCAGACTTGTCAAGTTTGTCTAATTTAGATTTCATGTTTGAGAACAGTTTATTTGTCGTGTTATTTGTTTTCATCGCTATTATATATTTTTCCTTATCATATATATCTGAATTTTTTATCCTTTCAGATAGCCCCGGGATATAATTTACCGATTTATAGATTTTGTCTGATTGCTTTGTTTCTCTGTTCGGAACATTTTGTCTCTTTGCTATTGTGTGTTTAATTAATTTGTTTATTAAGCTAACTGGAAAATCATTTTTAACTAGAACGTTTTTAATTTTCTTTTTATTTTCGTTGTGGAATTTTATATTGCTCGTATCTAATACTCTTCTGATGAAATTTGTTGCTGTATTTATTATTATATTCCTTGGATGTTTTGAATGAAAATTTATGAGTCTGCCAGATGCCATAGATTTTTGATACCAGTTAAGTTTGATTGTATTTCCTTCTCGGATAATTAGCGCATCTAAATATGGTAGTGTGTTGTCAGTTTCTTTTTCCAGTGTAAATTGTATTTGTTTATTAAATGAATTTAGTGCGTTTAACGTTTTGTCAACTTGGTCAATTTTCAATATTCCGAATAGGTCGTCCACATATTTCGTTATCATTCTCGGTTTAATTTCTATTTTGTTTAAAACTGTATTCAATAGTTCTTCCATGACTATATCTGCGATGATTGGCGAAGCAGTGACAAATAATAAAAACATCAACACCGGACAACACTGCACTATATCAATACTTATGTAAATGCATTTGTTTGTTATTGTTTTTTAAACATTTATATTTATTACTAATATAACAATTGTTTTTTAGTTAATATACATATATCCCTGAAGATGACCAACAAAGTTGGCCGAAATATCGGATAAATAAAGAATTTATTAATAAATAAACCAAAATAACAGTTTTTTGATTTATTGAAAAAATAAAAAGGACCTTAAGCCAAAAGAAAATTTCAACATTTATAATAAAAAGGTCAACAAATTAATAAGTAATTTAAATTATAAACGAAATGATAAAGTTTAAAGAGCATATTTTTAAGTTTTTAGTGCATATTTAATGCGCATAAAACACAGTTTTTAGGGCATATTCCCGGTTTCCCTGATTATGACAATGTGGTCTGTTCCTAAACATATTTCTGTTGTCGATGCGCATAGAAGCGCAAATTGAGTATCCATAAAAATGTGTATGCAAAGAAAGACACAAACTAACTTTACAATGAATCAATACGGTATTAATACTGTATATACTGTAAAAATAAATTTTAACTGATTACTGAAAAATTTTTCAGTATCCAGTAAAAATTTTCTGGTCACTGCAAAAAATTTCAGTTACTGGTAAAAATTTACTGTATACTTAAAAGATTTTCAGTATCCAGGGGTCTAATCGTCGCTTTCGATATCGAGCTGATTCGATCGACTTTTCTTACTTTGAGATTATGACATTCGTTATCGAAATATGTGTATATATTGTTCGATAGCGAATGCCATAATCTCAAACTAAGAAAACTTGATCGAATCGCTCGATATCGAAAGCGACGATTAGGCCCTGTAAATTTTATTGCTTACTGCAATTTGTTTCAGTAATCAGTATTACAGGTTACTGCAATTTGTTTCAGTACCAGTAAAAATTTATTATTTGTCTCTTAATTTCATTACTATTATTCTCTCTGTATTCAGAGGTAATTAAGCTTGAGTAATGTAAAATGAAATCAATATAATATATTTATGTATAAAAGTTAATAATAAATCTATTACCACTTCTTCACATATGTTAAAAATTTTCACATCGTAATTTAAAGCTTAATAATTTGTTTTTTGATTTCAAATATTTATTATTAGCCGGCAAAGCAATGCTATAATAATATTATAGCCTAATATAACATAATAACACGCTGTCACAGTTAAAATACCCGTAAAAAATACTTAGTGATGCTTGTAGGTCTAGTTGAGTAGATCATTTTGCCATTTTCAAAAATTTCAATATACCGTCAAAATTTGAAGTTATCGATAAAAAACGATTTTTTGGGATTTTTTATAACTTCCGATTTTGATGGAGCATTACAATTTTTTAAAATGGCAAAATGATCTACTCAGCTATACCTACAAGCCACACTAAGTCGTTTTACACGAGTAAAAAAAACTTGATTTTGTAACAGCGTGTAATTCACGAATGAATATTTCTTTGTTGAAATTAAACTTGTTTGTAAAAACACTTCCATATTCAACATAAATATTCTAAGTAGGCATTGGAAAATATTTTATAGTTAAAATTTTTCTATCAAATATTTTTTCATTCGTTTTATAATTGTTTGTTTAATACGCACTTTTATTCATTAATAAATTTTTATATTTAAATAAAAATCCTGGTATCCTTATCGGATATAGAATTTATTTCCAACAGGTTATGGGCCCAGAACGTTTTGGGTAAAGAATAACTGGTTTAAAATAACATTAAAACGAATCATCATATCAACAGATGGCGGCTTCATCCTTATACCAAATCGAAAAACTTGATGAAAAGAATTTTGAAACCTGGAGTATTCAAGTAAAGAGTGTACTTATCCATTGTGGTTATTGGAAACATGTAAGTGGAGAAGAAAAGAAGATGCCAGCATGGGATGCCGATAAGAAACTCGAATGGGATATCAACGATAGCAAGGCTCTGGCGACAATAATGTTGAGTATTAAGGCATCTCAAATAAATTACGTAAAAAAATGTGCTACATCGAATGAAGCCTGGTTGAAATTGAAGGAGATATATAAACCTAGTGGTCCCATACAAAAAGTTGGTTTGTATAAAAAACTTTTAAGTTTAAACATGAGGGACAGCATCAACATGCTGGTGTATTTGAATACATTCTCAGATATTGCAGAGAAATTAAGTGAAGTTGGTATTCAAATACAAGATGAGTTGCTTGTAATAATCCTCCTTTCAAGTCTTCCGAAAGATTATGAAAATTTTGTAATAATAATTGAAACAAGAGATGCATTACCTTCATTATCTGTCGTAAAACTGAAACTTTTAGAAGAAGCTGCACGTAGAAACAATCAAGAATTTCAAGAAACAAGTAATCAAGAAGCATTTGGAGCGATAAAAAAGGAAAATTTTAATAAAAATAGGAATTTTAAGAATACATCCAATTCAAGGAATGTTAAAGGTAATTGTTTTATCTGTGGGAAAAAGGGTCACTATGCAAATAAATGTACAGCAAAAGGTGAAAACAAATCATTTTCGTTATTTGCAATGGCAAACAGTAAACATCAAAACTCTTCAGCTTGGTACATTGACAGTGGAGCTACTAGCCATATGTGTTCCGACCGTGAGTTATTTTCAACATTTGAAAATAATAATGTTATTTCATTAGCAAATAAAAACTCAATACTTGCAAAGGGGAAGGGTGCTGTAAAAATAAAAATTAATGACTATAATATTACATTTAAAGATGTATTATATTCACCGGATTTGCAAGGTAATTTTGTGTCCGTAAGCAAAATTGTTCAATATGGAGGAACAGTGAAATTTAATAAAAATGGTGCATTTTTACTTGATAAAAGCGGAATTTTACTATTTCATGTTAAAAGAGAAAATAATTTATTTGTATTTGAAGCTGAAAGACAGATAGAACAACTTAATACAGCGAAAAACGTTAATCAGATCTGGCACAAAAGATTTGGTCATCTTAATTACCATAGTTTAAAATATTTGATAAATAAGGAAATGGTGAATGGTTTAAATTTAAATAAAGAAACTCACGATCAGTGTGAAATATGTATGATTGGTAAAATTCATACCGTTATTTTTCCAAAGCAAGCTGAAAGAAAATCTGATGAAGTTCTCGATTTAATTCATTCGGATTTATGTGGTCCAATGAATGCGGATTCTATTGGAGGTTCAAAATATTTTTTAACGTTTATTGACGATAAGTCCAGAAAAATCTGGGTCTATTTTTTGAAACGAAAAGGAGAAGTTTTCGAAAAATTTAAAATATTTCAAAACATGGTTGAACGTCAAACTGGTCTTAAAATAAAGTCATTACGCAGTGACACTGGTGGAGAGTATATCAACAACGTATTTAATCGATATTTAGAGGAATGTGGTATACAACGACAGCTTACTGTTCCATATACTCCACAACAAAATGGGGTGGCGGAGAGATATAACCGCACATTGGTAGAAATGGCGCGATGTTTATTGATAGATTCAGGTCTTGATCATAAATTATGGGCGGAAGCTATATCAACAGCAGCTTATTTAAGAAATAGATGTCCATCAAGAAGCTTAGATAACAAAACTCCTCATGAAGCCTGGACTGGTCGAAAACCTAATGTAAAACACTTGAAAGTATTTGGTTCAACTGCCGTGGCATTAAATAAAAAACGAAAAAGCAAATTCGACAAAAAGGGGTCAGCACTAATAATGGTTGGTTACTCGCTTGTATCTAAAGCTTATAGATTATACAACGAAAAAACAAATGAAGTAGTTGAACGTCGAGATGTTTTATTTGATGAACATTGTTTACCGAGAGTGGCAGAAAGCATTTCAAGACAAGAATTCATTTCGTATAATGATTTCATAAACAAAAATGAAACGATTGATGCTGAAAATCAAATTGAAGAAACATCAACAGAGGTTGATGAAACAGAAACTGTTCCTGAAGCTTATAATCAAGATACGTGTTCGGAAAAATTTTACGACATGAAAGATTTTACCGGTTTTTCATCTCCTGTTGAGGATGTTCCTGGAGAAACTAGTGATGTAAACACAAAGAATGGCCCTGGTAGGCCAAGAATTATAAGAAACGGAAATCCCGGACGTCCAAGAAAAGTTAAAAATGTACTAAATAATGTGGTGGAGGAAGAGCAAGTTCCTAAAACTTTTAAAGAATCATTATCTAGTATACAACGTGACAAATGGCAAGATGCAATATTAAAAGAGATGTCGTCTTTACAACAAAATGGTACATGGACATTAACAGAACTTCCTAAAGGGCATAAAGCAATAAAATGTAAGTGGGTTTATGCTTTAAAGAAAAATCAGAAAGATGAAGTTTTGCGTTACAAAGCACGGCTAGTAGCAAAAGGCTGCAGTCAAAGGTATGGCATAGATTATAGAGAAACCTTTTCACCTGTTGTTCGATATGCAACAATTCGAATGTTACTGGCTTTAGCTGTAGAACATAAAATGCATTTACATCAACTAGACGTAGTCACAGCTTATCTAAATGCTGAACTTCATGATGAGTTATATATGCAGCAGCCTGAAGGTTTTAATGATGAATTATATCCAGCCAAAGTCTTACGACTTCACAAATCTATTTACGGTCTTAAACAAGCAGGAAGAGAATGGAATACGAAATTAAATTCAGTGTTGGGTAAAATAGGATTTCAAAGTTGCAAGAATGAACCCTGTTTATACAAAATGATGAGAGATGAGAATTTAATTATTATCGCTGTTTATGTCGATGACATAATTATTGGCTGCAAAGACAAAAATGCAATTTTGAAAGTTAAATCGCAAATTGGTCGAGAGTTTCAAATAACTGACAAGGGATTATTAGAGAATTTTTTGGGGATGGAAGTTCAGCGTGAAGGTGAAACTGGTGACATCAAGTTAAGTCAAGAAAGTTACATCAAAGAAATGCTACAAGAATATAAAATGGAAAATTGTAAACCTTCCTCTACACCATTGAATCCTGGTTTTCAAATTTTTTTTAACAAAAACTGTGAAAAATTTGACACAACATCATATCAATCGCTTATAGGAGCTTTGCTATACTTGTCCTTGATAACCAGACCAGATATTATTCACTCTATCTCCAAATTAGCACAAAGAAACTCAGATCCGCATGTAGAGCATTGGGTAGCGGCAAAAAATATACTTCGTTACTTAAAAGGTACGCATAACTTGAAACTAGTTTTTTCCTCTGGTAGCAAGAATCTCGAAGGTTACGCAGATGCTGATTGGGGAGGTTGTACAAAAGACAGGAAATCTTACTCGGGTTTCGTATTTTATCTTGGGAAAAGCGTTATTTCTTGGGAATCAAAGAAGCAGGCAACAACAGCACTTAGTAGTACAGAGGCTGAATACATGTCAATATCTAATACGTCAAAAGAAGCAGTATATTTAAGAAGATTGTTGCAAGAGCTTAGTTTTTATGAAGATGTAGGTGTAATATTAAATGTTGACAATCAGGGTGCTATGAAGTTGACAGAAAATCCAATATATCACAATAGAAGTAAACACATCGATATCAAGTATCATCATATACGAGATGTCGTTCAATCCAAAGAAGTAGAGTTAAAATATTGTCCAACAGAAAACATGATTGCTGACATTTTTACAAAGAATTTAGCAAAGAATAAGCATTCCAATTTTGTCAATTTATTGAATTTAAAATAATTTCATTTATAAAGAATATCCATGTTGAGGAGGAGTGTTGAAATTAAACTTGTTTGTAAAAACACTTCCATATTCAACATAAATATTCTAAGTAGGCATTGGAAAATATTTTATAGTTAAAATTTTTCTATCAAATATTTTTTCATTCGTTTTATAATTGTTTGTTCAATACGCACTTT
This sequence comes from Panzeria rudis, assembly GCA_956483635.1. NCBI lineage: Eukaryota > Metazoa > Arthropoda > Insecta > Diptera > Tachinidae > Panzeria > Panzeria rudis. The sequence goes on from OY101449.1 coordinate 85,917,112, forward strand.
TATTCATTAATAAATTTTTATATTTAAATAAAAATCCTGGTATCCTTATCGGATATAGAATTTATTTCCAACATTCTTATGATAAAAGTGCATTATTAGTAAAAATTTACTGATTACTCCATTTTTTCAATAATCAGTAAAAATTTACTGTTTACTGCAGTTTGTTTCAGTAATCATTAAAAATTTACTGGTTATATCAATTATTTTCAGTAACCAGTAAAAATCTACTGCTTACTGCAATTTTTTTCAGTTACCAGTAAAAATTTACCGGTTACTGCAAATTTTTTCAGTAACCAGTAAAAATTTTCTACTTACTGCATTTTTTTTTTCAGTACCCAGTAAACATTTCCTGCTTACTGCAATTTTTTTCAGTAGCAGTAAAAATTTACTGGTAATGAAAATTTAATCGCAGCATCAGTAAGAATTTACTGATTACTGGAGCTTGTAATGCAGTATGCCCATGTGTGATTGACACATCGTAGCATACGTTTAGGAAAACAGCCTGTCTTATAATTATGTCACGACGAAAGAGGTATTTTTCAGCACTGAATGAACTCAAACTAACCACTGTTGATACAAAAAAGTGCATGCGCAGAGCAAAGCGCTAGACAAAAAACAAATGCGCATTGCGCAAAGAGCGACACTATAAAATGAAAGCGCTTACGCTTCGCACAACAACTGCTCTTTTTTCGCTCCGCTCTGCGCTTGTGTGCATTTTTAATACGCTTGTAAGAAGTGCGCAAGGAGCTAAAGCTATTGTTTTTTTTTTTTTTGCAGACGGCGGTAAATAGAGATTTTGATATTTTTAATTCTTTACTACAAAATATCCATCATTTCGTTATCTATATCTGTTGAATATACATAAACATCCCTTCTACGGGTGAATAGAACTTCGTTTAATTTCGGATGAGTAGCTAATGAGTGAACCACTCCACCTGTTTTACCTGCAAATTTAAGTTTTTGTCAATAGTATAGCTTAAACGACAGCAATGACTACTTACTAACTTCTATGTTTTGTAATATTTTTCCTTCTAATAAATCCCAAACAATAACGTCACCTCTACTATTGCCCGATAAAATGTGTGCATCGTTAGACATAATACCACATTCTATTTGATAATCGTCGGCTATACAACCCTTATATACAGATAATAGACTGCCAGAATCGCAATCGATCAAACGCACAACACTATCTTGACATGCAGCCACCAGACACTGTTCGTCGCGGGTAATTGTAAGGTATGTGATAGGCACACCCACTTTATCACAAGTCATTTCTCCCATACGAATATCGTAATACCGGATGCAGCCATCTAATGAAGCAGTTATAATTTTACTTTCGATACTTAATACAGATGTTATACAATCTTTTGCTTCTCTCATAATTTGAACGGGTTCTAAACGCCTTGTACGTATATCCCAACAAAATACAGCATTATCACGTCCCCCTGATATAGCTATTGAAGAGTCTTCGTTAAAGCAAACACACTTAACACCACCAGCATGACCACGCAGCCGTCTTATCGGCGCACCAGTACTAACATCCCAATATATTATACTCTTGTCCAAGCTAGCTGTAACAATATTACTGCTTTCACAACTGCCAACTGCATCTGTAACCTCATCGGCATGACCACCGTAAGTTTTTAAAAGAAGACCAGTCCTGTGATTCCACAATTTAAGCTTTTTATCTGAGCCACAGGTTAGACAATATGTCCCATCCACTGAAAACGAAAATATTTAAAATCGGATGTGTTCTGTATTCCATGTAGAATTAAAATGTGCGGAATTAGCAAAGCATTGTTGTTGCAAATTGTTATTTATAACAACAATGCTTTGGTAATTCCGCACATTTTAATTCCACATGAAAGTCAGAACATATCCGTATGTTTACTTTTACCATTTATGAACACTTACCATTGTATCGAACCGCTCTGACAGCTCCTTGTTTGCAATCTATTACTCGTAGACATTTAAACTCCTTAAATGTCATATTTTTAATATTTAACTAAATCGATATATTAAATCAAATGCACAACAATTAATTAATCAATGATGCTTTGTATTAAATAAATTTAATGATGAAACAGAATTCCGACGAACCGTGTTTTTCTATACAATTTGACATTTGACCAGGGATGATAAAGTTGGTACAATCGTACTTTTTTAGGTAATATTCCTGCCAAAAAGTACGATGGTTCCCCGTGACTTATTTGGTACTATTTGCAAATTTTCTTAATATTAAGCTTAGTCTAGACGATATGTTGAATCAGCATATTTATGGTAAAAAATTTGTTACCAGTGCCAACATATCGTGTAGACACAAAATTTTTTCAACATACGTATGTTTAACCACATATGGCGGCCATTTTTTAACGTTGTCAACAAACGTATGTTCATGATTTTAGCATATCGTGTAGACACCATATTTTTACGTTTTAACAAATTTAATACGTATGCTGAGAGATATGTTGTTTGTTGAAAAGTGTACGCCAGCTTTTCAGCATATAGCAAATTTGATAGCACATAGAATTTCTGAACCAAATACTGTTTTAAAAGTTTTTAACACGACTTTTTGCAGCACACCTTTATCTGAAAAAATTACCAATATATCGATACTTACGCATGTATATAATTTTGTAGAGAACCTTCCAAGCTTTCATTTGATATACTTATTTTCATTATGTATGTCGAATGGTGGTTTCGCTGAGTAAAGATTGTCTGACTAACCGGCCTTTGGCCGGGCTTAGAGATTTTCTCCTTTATGTATGTCGAATAGTGGCTTCGCTGAGGAAAAATGTTTTGCCTAGCAAAAAACCTGTTATACATTTTAACATCTCCTAAACTAAACAGCACTTTTCATATACATACCAATGCACACATGGAGGTTGCCTCGAAAAATATGTATTTTTGAAAACTCATTTTTGAAGCTGCATATCTTCCGTATTTCATTAGTGATAGCTTTCAAGAAATTTCTCTATAAATTTATATACATGGTTAAGTACCGTTATATGGGTAAGTTTTTGAGATAACGGTGTTTTTACGTAAAAAGTCGGGTCAATTTTTAAAATTGCATTTGGCTCACAATGGGCTAATGAATTTCAAAAAATTATTTACCACTAGATAAGTATTTTAGAGCACTTTAAAATGATATACATATCGATTATCCATGAAGAATTGTAGGAGTTATGGCCAATGCAAAATAAAAGTTTTGAACCCCGCAACTCCGAAACCAAAAGAGAGCGCCGAAAATATTCACAAAAATTATTTGTCTAAAAAGGGCTATTACCTCATGATTATTATTATTTTAATTTTCAACAGCGTTGGTATTCTTGACTGAAGCCATTTCTTCAACACATTTTAGCAATTTTTCGCGTATTTTCTAATTTGTTGCGTTCTTCAGAACAATGCTAGTGATATATACATCGTAGATATTATATTTTATTTTTAAAAATTTATTTCGCACTAAAAATATTAATTTTGCAATAAAAGCGATAATTGATAGAAATAAGTAATAAAGAAAGAGTATTGTAAAACTTATTTGAAGTTTATAAACAAATGTTGGCATGACTCTGCATATATATCATCATACGGAATTCAACATATCATGTAGACGCAAAAATTTTATGCTAACTAATATGCTGACATATCATTTGCTATTATATGTTGACTTCAAAAAATTTTATACTTTCAGCATACCGTGTAGACGCTTAGCATATTGAATATGCTGACAGACACATCTGTTGTTATTTTAAAGTATATGAGTGTTAGCATACATTTGCTGATTCAACATGCCGTCTAGACTAAGCTTTATGTTCAATTCTGTCTCAAATCTACTTACATACAGCTCAACCTATATCAGAGCGTTGCATTGGCAAGAGGTTACGTATTTACCGTCAGCGTTCTCAACTTTTAAGCTTAGTCTAGACGGTATGTTGAATCAGCAAACACTCATATGCTTTAAAATAACAACAAATGCGCCTGTCAACATATTCAATATGCTAAGCGTCTACACGGTATGCTGAAAGTACCAAATTTTTTAAAGTCAACATATGACAGAATATGATATGTCAACATATCAGTTATGCTGACTTTAGACGACATGTTTTTTACATATGGCTTGTCAGGTATGTGACACATATGTAACTTCGTATGTTTGTCAAAATTGTCAATTTACAGATGGTTTATAATTTTTGCGTTCACATGACATGTGCAATTATATCTGACATAACCTCTAAGTGTTCACAGCAGCTGAGTTTTTCACAATTTTCATATATATATAAAGCGCACTATGCTTTTTAATGTTTTTTCAGCCAAACCACACTTTTTTTAATTCAATACAGCTGATGTCATGTGCCTTGTCAGATGAAAATAGAACACGCTCTAATTGAAAAATTTTCATATGACTTTGCTTCTGTAAATGTCATCTGACAATATTTCATATGTTTCACACGGCATGTACAACTTTTGCAGTGGTAAATTTGACAAGTCAGATGTAAAATACATGTCGTCTAAAGTCAGCATTAGCATACAATTTTTGCGTCTACATTAATATCCGTGAAGAAAACAACCTTTTTGGCAGCCTTTTTTTTTGTATTGGCAACTTTTTCAACGTGGCAGGTAGAAAATGTAAACAAACTTTGAATAAAAACTGGTCATATTAAAACAATAATTTAGAAATGATTTTTAATTAAATTTTAATTAACAAACGCGGAGTGTACAACAATAAAAGCTCTAGAATCTAATTAAACGAATGTCACTAAAATATTTGAGCGATATTTTGATAAAACCAGATTGGCCAATAATTATAGTTTTTCCACTATAACTGAGGAACTAGACTTCGTGCGCACATGCACTAGCCGCAATCAAAAGAGGACAAAAAACTAAAGAGATAACGGGTATTGCCATAGACCGGTTCACTTTTGTGACCAAATTATAGGCACAACAACCTATTTAAAAATTAAAAAGTGGCAAAAAAATATCATTTTTAGTTTTCTACTGGTATCTCCGAAACTAGACTTCGTGCACACATGGTGCTAACCGCAATCGAAAGAGGACAAAAAACTAAAGCGATAATGGGTGTCATTATAGACCGGGTCACTTTTTTGACCAAGTTATAAGCACAGCAACCTTTTTGAAAATTAAAAAGTGGTAAAAAATTCAATTTTAGTTTTCTACTGATATCTCCGAAACTAGACTTCGTGCACACATGGCGCTACCCGCAATCAAAATAGGACAAAAACTAAAGAGATCATCATAGACCGGGTCACTTTTGTGACTAAAATAGAATTTTTTACCACTTTTTAATTTTTAAAAAGGTTGCTGTGCCTATAACTTGGCCACAAAAGTGACCCGGTCTATGATGACACCCATTATCTCTTTAGTTTTTTGTCCTCTTTCGATTGCGGGTAGCACCATGTGTGCACGAAGTCTAGTTTTTGAGTTATTAATAGAAAACTTTTTTAGCGCCTTTTCATTTTTATAAAAAAGTTTGCTGCGCCTATAACTTTGTTGAAAAAGTTACCCGAGTTATGACAACATCTATTTTTGGTGTAATTTTTTGTCCCCTTTCAATTGCGGGTAGCCCCGTGTTCGCACGAAGTCTAGTTCCTGAGTTATTAGGAAAAACCATAATTATTGGCTAATACGGCCTTTGCAAAATATCGCTGTAATATTTTAGTGACATTCATATAATTAGGTTCTAGGGCTTTTGTTGTTACACATAACGATTTATTTATTTAAAATTTAATTAAAAATCATGTTGTAATTAACGTTTTAATTTGACCAATTTTTGTTCAATCTTTGTTTACATTTTTTCTGTTTCCTGGAAAAAAAGTTGCTAAAAAGTTAGTTTTCGTATACATACAAAAAAAGGTTGCCGATGATGCCAGGTTGTTTTCTTCACTTACGTTCTATATGCAAAGTCGTGTAAACATTTCTTTACAAACTTCAAATAAATTTTACAATACTCTTTCTTTACTGGGGGTCTCCACAAGCAATAAACTTGGAAATAATTATGTTCTCATCTGTAAAATTCTATTTCCAACATCATATGCTCACGTGTGGACCGCAGAAACATTTATTTGCAAATAAATTACAACATAATTGTTCAAACTTATGTTCAAGAAATTGTTGCGGGATGAACAATTTTTGACATCAATCAACATGAACATCTAATGCAACTTTGCGTGAAGTTGTATTTTTATTTTTATTTGATTAAATGTTGAAAGATTTTTATTGTTGGTTATTCACATTTTTTTGCTTTCCTCAAAATCTTCTTTGTGCAATAACAAACACCAAAAATATGACACTGCAATACATCAAGTTCCTGCAAATAAGAAAGAAAAACATAAACAAAACACATAGATATATATATATATATATATATATATATATATATATATATATATATATATATATATATATATATATATATATATATATATATATATATATATATATATATATATATATATATATATATATATATATATATATATATATATATATATATATATATATATATATATATATATATATATATATATATATATATATATATATATATATATATATATATATATATATATATATATATATATCTGAACAAATAGGCAAGAGCCGCTTAAGTCAATTTATGAGTATTTTTGAGCTTAGGCCTTTTTATGCCTTATATATTATCGGAGTCAATTGACACTTGCTGTGGTTACAAAATTACTTACCAAAGGCAGATGTCAATTCTTAATAGATTTATATAGACCTATACACATCTTAGCAATAGCGTCCAAATTTATTTTTAGTAAGTTGACTTAAGCGGATGTGCCATATTGCCACATATATATAAACACAACTTGTTTTTGTTATATACATACCGTTTTTGATGGCTTGTATACTGCCTTTGTTGCCCGTGGCCTATTAATTCAAAATTAAATGTTTCCTTTTTTCAGGCTTTCATTTAGTTTTTTTTTAATTTTTAGTATTTCACTATTTCAGTTCATTTAGGATTTTTCCACTAGAATTTCACTATTATTTAAATTTTATAGTAACTTTTTCCTGTTAATTCCATCCTTATTTTCTTACTTGAATTTCACTTGGATTTTTCGTGTTTTTATTTGCACACTTGTTCTTTGTTTTGTATTTATTTTTTTTTCTTATTGATGAAATATGACAGTGACGTAAACATGTGTGTGTGTGAATGTCATTCTTGCAGCCATGTATTTTTTTTTTGTTGGTTCTACACATGATAATAATGCGTAGTGTAGTACGCCAAATGTAATAACGGGGCCGTCATATTCATTCATTCAAATGGCAGTTATATTGAAAAGTATGAAAAAATTAAAAACAAATACAACCTACTAAATTTTATTAGCGCCGGATACAATGGAAATTTTAAGGAGCGAAAACTCCGGAAAATATATAGGAAACATCTAGAAAAATTATGTATATGGGAAAGAAATATTTCGAGGAAAAGTAAGAAGTAATTAAAACTTGTTTTTCTGATAAAAACGGTTTCAGCGGAAAAGTTTTAAATTCCACCAACAAATTTATAAAAATAAGAAAGATCTAGAAGTAGGTATATAAAGAAAAAAGATGTCGATTTTGCGGGAAAAGTTATATGTTAGGAAAATGGAAAATTGGAAAATTTTGGAAAACTGAGAGGTTTGATAAATCTTGCAGCGATGATCAAAGATCATTATAAAAAGTTATTTCAAAGTGTTCGCAAGAGTAAAAAAATAAAGTGCAGAATTAAATAATAATTAAAAACAAATTGCAAGAAGTAAAGTAAAAAGTTCTGTGATTACATCCTGGCAAAAGGATCTGGGGGAAAATAAAAAAAAAAGAAGTATAAAAAAATAAAAAAATGTTAGTATGAAAGACAAATTATTAGAATACGATAGTGTTTAGTTATAGTTTTTTGGTATTATGTTTGTTTAATTGTGAACAGTGTAAAAACCTAAGAGGAAGCCTGGCTGAAGGTCCCAACAAATTAAGTCCTGCAACAAGGAATAGAAGTGGTGTCCGTGGTAATAAAATTCATCCCCTGGTACACAAGATAAGTCAACCAAATTCACTTCAGGGAACAAATAAAATAGCTATCCAGGTAACCATTTTGTTGTAAGACTCTCTAAGTTCACGGAAAGAAAAATTAAAAAAAATGCGAACACGGAAAAATATATAAAAAAAGAAAAGTATCGTATTGGTTTAAAACAAAAGAATCTAAAAAAAAGAACTATACAGAAATAAAAGAGTTTGTCTCAAATATTAAAAAAAAAGTAAAATAATTGAAAATAAGAGGACGATATTTATAGAAGTCCCAAAAATCAAAAAAATTAAGTAAACTGTTTAAACAGTCTTTTTATATCGGTATTTTATTTATTATTGCTTATTATTATATATTTTATTATATTATTATTTGATTTCATATATTTAAACATTTATTTAGGGCATAGTGTAATTGTTGTTTTTGTTTAAATTGTTAGAATAGGGTTAGCTTTTGTGTATAACAGTTTAGGTTATCCCCAAAAGTAGGGAATAGTTAATGTAATTTGCGTTATTTTGTTGATTCGCGGTCAATTGTCAAGAGAGGGCACTAGTTGTTTTTGTTTGCTTTTTGTTATTTTGTGCCATAAGCAAATTCCAAATATAGAAAAGGTCCACAACAAGTTCAGTGTCTGAAATCAGTAGAAAAATCGAAAAAAATTTAAATTAAAGCATTTCCAGCCTTAGGGAGCTCCTTCAGGTTAGGTTTAGTACAAAATTAATAAAATCCAAAAATTTGGAAAAATTTGATTTGGGCCAGGTCTATATAGGGAAAATTTTTAATAGAAGATATATTTTAAATAAAAGAAACGACGTTTATAACACGATAGCGCAAAAATTTTGTAGGATTTGGTGACTAATTTTATAAGAAATTTAAAAATAGTGAATTTGTATATTTTCTTGTTTTTTTTTATAAATTAGGATTAGGGAAATCATAAGAAAAAATTCTGAAAAAAATAAGAAAAATTAAGTAAGAAAAAAACAGCATTAAAAAAATTATTTATTTAAATTAAAAATCAAAACAGTTTTGCTTTATTGAAATTTATTAAAAAAATTACATTTACATTTATATTTAAAAATTTTTTGAAAAATTATTACATAGGTTGAAATTTAGTTTTATATTAGGGTTAGTATATTATGTGAAATAAAAATTTTATTGTAATTTTGAAAAATGGAAATTATGAGTGAGTAGTCAGTTAAATACGGATGATGGTGGAAAGGTAAGGTAAGGAAGAGGTCAGGTGGATTTGTGGGTCATGAACAAAAGTAAGTCTGTGGATAAGTTTTTTCATGACAAGGTTGGGAGGGCATGGCAGGAGAAATTTCATCTACCTCCTGTAGCGTCGGCTCTGATGGTATCCTTTGTTTTTGGGGTTTGAGTTAACTTTTTTTTTGTTTTTGTAGTTGTCTGACATCTTTTTTCTCGTGCAAATACGCGGCTGGCGAGAAGGGTTGGAACCACCTGAGTAGAAATGTCAAAAGAGCTAGCTGGAAACCTCGCCAGATCAACCGGTTTGTAACAGAATGGCGCCCAATTTAAATATATATAGTAGTTGATTTGTAACATAAATGGCGACCAAGTGAACATTTTCAGTTTTTATTTGGAACACAAATGGAGTCCAAATTAAATACGTTTAGATTTTGATTTTCAAATATATATTTACATCATTAATGTCATCCAGTCGAAATCTGAAAATAATAAAATCAAAAGTTTAAAACATGTATAAGCATCTAAACATGAAGAAATAGCCTAATCATTTTTAAACATAGCCCAAAACAATCAAAAGTAATATCCAAGTTTCACTCGTATAGCCTCTTTTTTTAGAATCGATAATAGAAAAAGTGTTGTATACGAGAGAGATTTGTAAATTATTTAAAAGTTGTTAATAGTTCACCAGAACAAAAAAAAACAATAGCTTAGAGGATCCCAAAGAATCCCTAATTGTATTGTGTGTTGTCCTGTTTTGTAAAGTAAGTAGTAGAGTCCGTTTTTACTTTTTTTTTTTGCAATTCCTGAAATAGGTAGTATAATCGGGATCGATGGATAGCCTCTCGTCAAGATAAGATTTGGCGAGGTTAGTTGTATCCAACGAAACGATATCCACTCGTAGCTCTCTGATACCTTAAGTACGGGTGATAGTACGAGGGACCACCTAAGAAGGACATCGACAATTTTTTTTGTAGAGTAAAATTGATTTATACCACCAGAGAGACGTAAGATAATGAAAATAAAGAACCGCTTTAACCTCCCAAATCTTCCATCATCACCTGTAATAAAGTCCGAGTGAGAATTTCTGAAAAAAGAAAAATACAAATTTGATTTAAATTATAGGAAACAAAATTTTAATCTAATTTCATATATTTTATTTTAATACTTTTAATTATTTATTGATTTATTTAATTAGTTTATTTTGATTTATTCATTTATCTATTATTTTATTGTATTTTATTTAAGTATTTATTTTTGTAATTACTCATTTATTTATTTTTTGTATATACTCATTTTTTGTTATTTGCTTATTTAATTATTTATTTGCTCATTTATTTATTTATTCATTTATTTATTTAAGTATTTTTATATAATTTACGAATTTTTATTTATTTTACTATTTATTTTTCTATATATTTCTCTTAGCTAGTTATTAGTAGATTTTTGTATTTAATAGTCTTGTTTTACTTGAATTATTCGATTTTTTTTTATCCGTGAATTTAAAACATTTATTTACACTGATTCTGTTGCGTTTTTTTTAACTGTTTGGTGAAAATAATATATACCATTTCGTATCCGGTTAATTTTGTGTGAGATTTGCGTTAAGTAGGTAATGAGTGGTAGGACTCCAACTAAGAGAGATAGAAAAAGAGACAGGCAAGTTCTTTTTGATTTAAATAGATCTACGCCTCACGTGGCTTTCAAAATCTATAAAAATAGTGCTCCTCTTATTAAATCAAAGCCTAAAAATAAAAGCAAGATTAAAATGGCAAATAGTGGTAGTGGTCAATTTAGGGATATGTCAAAAACAATAATTTCAAGTGAGCAGAATTTACCTCCGGTCGAAATCTTATTACCCTCCGATTCTGAAGGTCCTAGTACGAGTAAACAGGCAGCGATTAGACAGGCAGCGAGTAGGCAAAATTCAGAAGAAGTAATTAAGAAAATGATAGATCAGGGAATTAGCTCACAAATGGCAGACATTAAAAGAACCATGGCCCAACTAACTAGCACTGTTAGTAAGTTAAGTTTGGTAGTACAGCAAACCCAACAGCAAAATAAAAATTTACTAGGGTCAAATGTACAGCGGGTAAACAAATCGTCGGATGATGGCCAGCAGTTGGATATGTCTGGGGTAAATGCACAATCTGCACCTTCCTCCAGAGGTTCCTCATTCAGCAGTGATAATGAGCATAGAAAATATGATAGCCCTAGAATTGAAAAATGGGGTTTAGAATTTGATGGGGACACAAATAAGTTGGCGATAGAAGATTTTGTTTTTCGTTTGGAAAAATTACAGGCTCAGTACAACGTTACCTGGAAAGAAGTGTTAGACAATTTTCATTTGTTGGTAAAAGGGGCTGCTGAAAAATGGTATTGGTTATTTATACAGACCAATTATGTGTCCGAGTGGTCCACGTTGAAAGCAGCTATGCTGAAACAGTATAGATCATCGCGTTCTAGTTTTGAGCTGATGAGGGATTTGGTCGAGCGAAGACAACAGCCTGGTGAATCTATAGACTCATTTTTCTTCACCATGACACAGCTCCGATCGAGGCTGAGTATATCGATGCCCGAAAACGAGATGATCCTAATGATCAAGAAAAATTTAAGGGAGAGTGTAGGCAGAATCGTTTACCCGGTGAGCGTGTCGTCTGTGGAGGAACTCAGGGTCTGTTGTCTTGACGCTGAAAAGACATTTCTCAAGCGAGAGAATAGACCTCAGCATATGCCAGCAAGCCTATATCAGAGACAAGTAAATGAAATTTATGATGAAAGTGTAGAAGCTGATCACACTGCCGAAAACTACATTGATGAGGTGTCTGCGGTGCGAATTAAAAACACCTTGGTCTGTTGGAATTGCCATCAAAATGGGCATGTGTTTATGGATTGTCCCGCCGATCAAAGAAACATTTTTTGTTATAGATGAGGAAAGCCTGAAGTCATTTCTCCAAATTGCGCTACCTGCAAAAATAAGAATTTTGTCAGGAACGACGGGAAAGCGGGGGACCATCGTTCATCGAAAAACCCGCAGGCGAATCCCATCACAAATTAGAAACATCCACGAATAGAATAAAAGAAGTAAAACATTTCAATAGAACCACACCACAGAAAAAACATTTGTATACCCTAGAAGAAAGAAAAGAAAATTATGAGCACATAAGAAATAAAATATTTAATTCAGAACTATTTCAGAAGCCAGTTATATCCAAACGCATACAAAAATTGAGAGAAAAATTCAAACAAAGAAAAAGAACGAGAAGAATGGTTTTAGATTCAATTAAAAAAGTTTCTATTAAGTCAACCGATCCCCGGCCATATGCTGAATTTAAAATCGGAAATAAAATAATCAATGGTTTATTAGATTCTGGTGCCTCTGTAAGCATATTAGGGAAAGGCTGCAGAGAATTTGTTGAAGAATTAGACATAGCCATATCACCGATTTATGCGACAATTTCTACTGCGAGTGGTCAGGAACATAGATTACTAGGTAAAATAGATGCTACAGTAGAATATAAGGGCCAAAGTAAAAATATAGAATTTTATCTTTGTCCAGATTTAGAACAGCCAGCATATTTAGGTATTAATTTTTGGAAAATATTCAACATAGCCCCTGAAGTTATAGGTATTGCGGAGATAGATATTGAAAAATTAACAGAAAACTATAAAACAGAAGATTATAAATCAAATCCCCACAATTTAACAGAAGCCGAAAAATTTGAGTTAAACAAAATAACTGAATTGTTTCCATCATTTGAAAGACAAGGTTTAGGATGCACAACCCTAGAGAAACACTCTATAAAATTAGTAGATGGTGCGGTGCCTTTTAAGGACCGACATTATCCGTTGTCACCAGCAGTACAGGAGATTGTTTATAAAGAGATCGACACAATGTTAGCGTTGAACGTAATAGAGGAGAGCGAAAGCCCCTGGGCAAATAGAACGACCATAGTTAGAAAACCAGGGAAAAATAGGTTCTGTCTTGACGCGAGAAAGTTAAATAAAATTACCATCAAAGATGCGTACCCGCTTCAAAATATTGATAGGATTCTGAGTCGGATCGACGAGACCTATTATATCAGTAGCGTCGACTTAAAATTCGCTTTCTGGCAAATAGAATTAGAGGAAGAATGTAGGCCCTATACAGCGTTCACCGTAGCAGGTCGGCCACTGTACCAATTTCGCGTAATGCCCTTCGGTCTTTGTAACGCTGCCCAGCGCCTCTGTAGACTTATGGACAAGGTCATTCCACAAAAATTAAAAGAAAATGTATTTATATACTTAGATGGCCTTCTGGTGATTTCAAATACGTTTGAAAAACATTTAAAAATATTAGCAGAAGTTGCATCCTGTTTAAGAAAAGCTAATCTGACAATAGGCTTGCAGAAATCGCAATTTTGTTTTCAACAGCTGAAATACCTTGGCTTTATTATAGGTGGCGGAAATTTGAAAACAGATCCAGAAAAGGTGAAAGCTATTCGAGATATAAGAGTGCCTAAATCTCCTCGCGAGGTACGCAGCTTTTTGGGAACAGCCGGTTGGTATCGCAGATTTATAAAAGATTTTGCATCCATATCTGCGCCACTAACCGATAGACTCAAAAAAGCAAAAAAATTCGAAATGACTCCTGAGGCGATTGAGGCATTCGAAAATCTAAAGCGAGCATTGACGTCAGCCCCTGTGCTAAGGCATGCTGATTTCACAAAACGATTCTGGATACAGTGTGATGCATGCGATTATGGAATCGGTGCGGTGCTATATCAACTCAATGACAAGAATGAAGAACATCCTATTGCGTTTTACAGTCAAAAACTAAATACATGCCAAAAAAATTATAGCGTGACTGAAAAGGAGTGTTTGGCGGCAGTCATGGCTGTTAAGAAATTCCGCCCATACGTTGAAATGATGCCTTTTACCATAGTCACGGACCACGCTAGCCTTAAGTGGCTAATGTCGCTAAAGGACCTGGCAGGTAGATTGGCACGATGGTCACTCCAGTTACAGGCATTTGACTTTGACATCATTCACAGAAGAGGCTCAGAAAATATTGTAGCTGATACTCTCTCTCGCATGGTTGAAGAAGATGCAAAGGTAGATGAAATAAAACTAGAAGATCTGCTTGGTTTCGAAACAACAGAATTTGAAAGTGAAGAATATTTAAACTTAATTGAACACATAAATAATAACAACAACTTGTTGCCGGATTTGAGGGTTGAAGATGGCCTCGTATTTAAGAAAACCGAATTCGATAGGGGAGACGAAACAGAAGACCAGTGGAAGCTTTGGATTCCCGCCAATATTACCCAAGCACTAATCGAAAAATCACATAACAGTTTGACCGCAGCGCATGGAGGAGGGCTAAAAACACTAGAGCGGCTGAAAAGATTTTTTTACTGGCCAAAAATGTCCACCCAAGTAAAGGCATACGTTCAAAATTGTCAGATGTGTAAGGAAATTAAGCCATCAAACCAAAATCTTCGCCCAGGGATTGGAAAACAAGTAATCACAGATCGACCATTTCAAAAACTATATTTAGACTTCCTAGGGAAATATCCAAGGTCCAAAAGTGGTAATTGTTATGTATTTATTGTGTTAGACCACTTTACAAAATATACTTTCATAAAAGCTATGAAAGAAGCTACTGCCGGAAAAGTCGTTGAATTTTTAACACATGAAGTATTCCACAAATTTGGCGTACCAGAAATTATACACACAGATAATGGTGTCCAATTCAATTCAAAAATCTTTCAAAATTTAATAAGTAGCTACAAAATTCAACACCTAAAAACACCCGTCTATCAGCCAAGCAGTAATGCATCAGAAAGAGTAAATCAAAGCATTTTGTCAGCAATCAGATCCTATCTAAAAGAAGATCATCGTGATTGGGATCTTTACTTGTCGGAAATTGACTGTGCATTGAGGAATTCATTCCATAGTGCAATTGGTTTTACACCATTCTTCGCCTTATTTGGATACCATATGTATTCAAGCGGAGCAGACTACAAATTGGGTAGAAAACTAAAATCTATTACCGATCACCGAATTCTTTCAAGTCCAAATGAAAAATTAGAGCAAATAAGAGATCAAATTAAAGCAAATATGACAAAGGCCTACGAAAGAAGTGCAGCAACATATAATAAAAGGGCCAGAATAGTTAAATTTGTTCCAGGACAGGAGGTCTACCGCAGAAATATGGTACAGAGCAATTTTGCGAAGAACATAAATGCAAAATTCTGCCGAAAATTTCTCAAATGTAGAGTGGTCCGACCTGTTGGGAACCAGATGTATGAATTAGAGACAGGGAAAGAAAGTAGGCGTGTATCACGTAAAAGATATTAAATTATGAGTTGCTAAAGGGAAAGTAATTTATATCGAGTTTGACTCGAAAATAAAGGCAATATTAGGACATAAGAGAATTCTTTTATTGTTAGTAATTCTACAATAAAATGTTTGTTGGGTTGTCCTTTTTTTTTTTAGAGTTATCAAATCCCTTTAATATCTGTGATAAAAACCCCTTTAATATCTGATAAAAATTTAATATCTATGATAACACAAATTAATAGCTGTGATAAAAATCCCTTTAATGTCTGTGATAAAAATCTCTAACACCTGCGATATAGATTTATAGGTAGAACTTCTAAAGCAATTCCTAAGTGCACTATTAGTATGTAAGAAAAGTACCTGATTTCCATCTGTGATATAAGTGTTTGCTGTGTTGTCTCCTTTTTCTTAGCATATAGAAAACATTTTGAAATAAAATTCAGGAATCGTCGATCAGCATGAAAATGAAACCTGAAAAGATAAAGAAAAGGATTCACAAAGTAAACTCTTGAATTACGTAGGAATATAAAGGT
Organism: Panzeria rudis; assembly: GCA_956483635.1. Classification (NCBI taxonomy): domain Eukaryota; kingdom Metazoa; phylum Arthropoda; class Insecta; order Diptera; family Tachinidae; genus Panzeria; species Panzeria rudis. The sequence continues at coordinate 85,933,216 of OY101449.1, forward strand.
TTACTTCCCGTAATAAAGTTAAGTCCAAAAAAACATTTCTTCTCAAAGTCCGTTTTGTTTTTGTGAAAAGTGTATGAGAGAAGTGTCCACATCCGTAGAGCTACCTAATGAAGAGGAGAAATAAGTAGAGGCGTTACCCAAGCTAAAACAAAAGATAAGAATAATTTAATTTAGACGAGAAATAAACGATGAATAATAACTGATCTATAGAAAATATAGAAGAAGAAAACAAATTATATTTTAAATTTTGCCTCAAAGCAGTTTTGTAGGCGTTCGATTGAATAATGTTCGCACATTATGTGCCCAATTGGAAAAGACACCAATTACAAGATTTTGATATTAATACTTATCTTTTGGAATCTTTAGGATTGCCACTATGGGTTTTCTTGCCTCAAGAAAAGTTCAGCAGTCGGCTATAGCTCTAGCACGGCGTGGATGAAATGTTGAGGATTTAACCTGCTCAAATATTAAAAATGTATAATAATGCACTGAGGAATAAAAACTAGAACTTACCTGTTATTCTGAATAAAACATTGCCCGGCTAATTCTGGGTATGAGACTTTCAGGGGCATGGGAGTTCCCCACGTTGGACTTGAGGTGAGGTAATCATAAACTCCCGCACACCGTTTCCACCGACATTCTATCGTTTGATCCGGAGTTTTGTTGCGGGATGAACAATTTTTGACATCAATCAACATGAACATCTAATGCAACTTTGCGTGAAGTTGTATTTTTATTTGATTAAATGTTGAAAGATTTTTATTGTTGGTTATTCACATTTTTTTGCTTTCCTCAAAATCTTCTTTGTGCAATAACAAACACCAAAAATATGACACTGCAATACATCAAGTTCCTGCAAATAAGAAAGAAAAACATAAACAAAACACATATAGATATATATATATATATATATATATATATATATATATATATATATATATATATATATATATATATATATATATATATATATATATATATATATATATATATATATATATATATATATATATATATATATATATATATATATATATATATATATATATATATATATATATATATATATATATATATATATATATATATATATATATATATATATATATATATATATATATATATATATATATCTGAACAAATAGGCAAGAGCCGCTTAAGTCAATTTATGAGTATTTTTGAGCTTAGGCCTTTTTATGCCTTATATATTATCGGAGTCAATTGACACTTGCTGTGGTTACAAAATTACTTACCAAAGGCAGATGTCAATTCTTAATAGATTTATATAGACCTATACACATCTTAGCAATAGCGTCCAAATTTATTTTTAGTAAGTTGACTTAAGCGGATGTGCCATATTGCCACATATATATAAACACAACTTGTTTTTGTTATATACATACCGTTTTTGATGGCTTGTATACTGCCTTTGTTGCCCGTGGCCTATTAATTCAAAATTAAATGTTTCCTTTTTTCAGGCTTTCATTTAGTTTTTTTTAATTTTTAGTATTTCACTATTTCAGTTCATTTAGGATTTTTCCACTAGAATTTCACTATTATTTAAATTTTATAGTAACTTTTTCCTGTTAATTCCATCCTTATTTTCTTACTTGAATTTCACTTGGATTTTTCGTGTTTTTATTTGCACACTTGTTCTTTGTTTTGTATTTATTTTTTTTTTCTTATTGATGAAATATGACAGTGACGTAAACATGTGTGTGTGTGAATGTCATTCTTGCAGCCATGTATTTTTTTTTTGTTGGTTCTACACATGATAATAATGCGTAGTGTAGTACGCCAAATGTAATAACGGGGCCGTCATATTCATTCATGCAAATGGCAGTTATATTGAAAAGTATGAAAAAATTAAAAACAAATACAACCTACTAAATTTTATTAGCGCCGGATACAATGGAAATTTTAAGGAGCGAAAACTCCGGAAAATATATAGGAAACATCTAGAAAAATTATGTATATGGGAAAGAAATATTTCGAGGAAAAGTAAGACGTAATTAAAACTTGTTTTTCTGATAAAAACGGTTTCAGCGGAAAAGTTTTAAATTCCACCAACAAATTTATAAAAATAAGAAAGATCTAGAAGTAGGTATATAAAGAAAAAAGATGTCGATTTTGCGGGAAAAGTTATATGTTAGGAAAATGGAAAATTGGAAAATTTTGGAAAACTGAGAGGTTTGATAAATCTTGCAGCGATGATCAAAGATCATTATAAAAAGTTATTTCAAAGTGTTCGCAAGAGTAAAAAAATAAAGTGCAGAATTAAATAATAATTAAAAACAAATTGCAAGAAGTAAAGTAAAAAGTTCTGTGATTACATCCTGGCAAAAGGATCTGGGGGAAAATAAAAAAAAAAGAAGTATAAAAAAATAAAAAAATGTTAGTATGAAAGACAAATTATTAGAATACGATAGTGTTTAGTTATAGTTTTTTGGTATTATGTTTGTTTAATTGTGAACAGTGTAAAAACCTAAGAGGAAGCCTGGCTGAAGGTCCCAACAAATTAAGTCCTGCAACAAGGAATAGAAGTGGTGTCCGTGGTAATAAAATTCATCCCCTGGTACACAAGATAAGTCAACCAAATTCACTTCAGGGAACAAATAAAATAGCTATCCAGGTAACCATTTTGTTGTAAGACTCTCTAAGTTCACGGAAAGAAAAATTAAAAAAAAATGCGAACACGGAAAAATATATAAAAAAAGAAAAGTCACGTATTGGTTTAAAACAAAAGAATCTAAAAAAAAAAAGAACTATACAGAAATAAAAGAGTTTGTCTCAAATATTAAAAAAAAAGTAAAATAATTGAAAATAAGAGGACGATATTTATAGAAGTCCCAAAAATCAAAAAAATTAAGTAAACTGTTTAAACAGTCTTTTTATATCGGTATTTTATTTATTATTGCTTATTATTATATATTTTATTATATTATTATTTGATTTCATATATTTAAACATTTATTTAGGGCATAGTGTAATTGTTGTTTTTGTTTAAATTGTTAGAATAGGGTTAGCTTTTGTGTATAACAGTTTAGGTTATCCCCAAAAGTAGGGAATAGTTAATGTAATTTGCGTTATTTTGTTGATTCGCGGTCAATTGTCAAGAGAGGGCACTAGTTGTTTTTGTTTGCTTTTTGTTATTTTGTGCCATAAGCAAATTCCAAATATAGAAAAGGTCCACAACAAGTTCAGTGTCTGAAATCAGTAGAAAAATCGAAAAAAATTTAAATTAAAGCATTTCCAGCCTTAGGGAGCTCCTTCAGGTTAGGTTTAGTACAAAATTAATAAAATCCAAAAATTTGGAAAAATTTGATTTGGGCCAGGTCTATATAGGGAAAATTTTTAATAGAAGATATATTTTAAATAAAAGAAACGACGTTTATAACACGATAGCGCAAAAATTTTGTAGGATTTGGTGAATAATTTTATAAGAAATTTAAAAATAGTGAATTTGTATATTTTCTTGTTTTTTTTTGTATAAATTAGGATTAGGGAAATCATAAGAAAAAATTCTGAAAAAAATAAGAAAAATTAAGTAAGAAAAAAACAGCATTAAAAAAATTATTTATTTAAATTAAAAATCAAAACAGTTTTGCTTTATTGAAATTTATTAAAAAAATTACATTTACATTTATATTTAAAAATTTTTTGAAAAATTATTACATAGGTTGAAATTTAGTTTTATATTAGGGTTAGTATATTATGTGAAATAAAAATTTTATTGTAATTTTGAAAAATGGAAATTATGAGTGAGTAGTCAGTTAAATACGGATGATGGTGGAAAGGTAAGGTAAGGAAGAGGTCAGGTGGATTTGTGGGTCATGAACAAAAGTAAGTCTGTGGATAAGTTTTTTCATGACAAGGTTGGGAGGGCATGGCAGGAGAAATTTCATCTACCTCCTGTAGCGTCGGCTCTGATGGTATCCTTTGTTTTTGGGGTTTGAGTTCATTTTTTTTTTGTTTTTGTAGTTGTCTGACATCTTTTTTCTCGTGCAAATACGCGGCTGGCGAGAAGGGTTGGAACCACCTGAGTAGAAATGTCAAAAGAGCTAGCTGGAAACCTCGCCAGATCAACCGGTTTGTAACAAAATAGTTTTTCTAAACCAGAAACTTACATGTTCTTTTCTTACTTTTGGAAGTTTTAACGCTTTAAGAATGGCAAGTTACACACCACGCTTTTGATGCTCTTCTGCTTATACAATTTCAAGCTTTTGCCGGCTATATTTTGTCTTGTCCTTAAGTTTTATTTTTCTTTATATATTTAATACAGTTTTCATCCATTTAAAAAAAATTAATTTCTAATAATTTATTTCCATTAAACAAACATTTTAGCATATGACTCTGGCAACACTACCTGTCATTTTGTATACGGCGCGTGAAAGTTGAATTATGTTCAACTGTTTGCGAGTTACGCGCGTCGCAAACTTCTCTTTGTATCTTGCCTTATGGAAACACACTATTTTAACTTTTTTGACAGAAGTTTGTAACGCATTAGCGTATTTAACGCATGCTATGTACCTTTAAGGTGTTAGTTATAGAAAACGTCTCAACCGAATCAATTTTGTCTGCTGTTCGTATTGGATTGTAATGCCTTTGGTATTACATAGTTTGACATTTGCTACGTAAAAATCTACTTTCTGTAGATTTTGTACGTGACAAAAGCAACGATACGTTTTTAGTAAACAGCAACGAGTTTTGTTTGTTACAGATTATGCCAGCTGATCCCCACGAACGCGATACGTTTTTACTAACTAGACCTTTACCGTTGTGCGATTAAAGTCACATTTATGTCCGCCTTGCCACTTTTTGTACCCCTTTGCTTTAAATCGCCTTTTGTAGCATTTTGTATTATTTTTGAACAAACTGAATTTTTGTTTTTATTTTTGCAATAAATGTACGCAGATGCCCAAGCTTCTATATATTTATGTGCCATGAAGCAGATCTAGAAATATATACTCAAGGGCCATATTATAGATGTTAAGACCATATTATTCACCCTTATCGCGAATCTCAAGGGAATAAATTCTAGGGAATAATTTATTTATTCCCATGAACAATAAATTGGCATCGCCAATTATTAGGGAATAAAGTGAACATCTGTGGCAAGTCGAACATTCTATTGTGAATTGATGTAATTTTATTTTTACGAGTATTTTTTTAATTTTCTACATAAATTCTTATTATTCAGTAAAATGCATAGTATTTCGCTCCGATTTATGTTATTAGAAGAAGAAAATAAATTATTGGAGAAAATAAGAAGACGAAATTTGAGAGATGCATCAAATCCACTGTGTTTATCGGAAGTAATGTAAGTGAAAACATGAAGAATTGTTGGCAGCATATATTTAAATAAATTCTTTGCAGGTTCCAACAACATTTCAGAGTGAACAAAGCAGCTTTTAAATACCTTCTAGATATATTGATCCAGAACTGCTGACCAGGTAGAAAGTCTTCAGCGATTCCGTCGGTTGTGAAGCTGGCAGCATATCTACGCTTTTTTGCAGAAGGAAGTTATCAAAAAGGTGTGCAAATGGATGTTAGTGTAGCGCAATCTACTTTTAGTGAGGTGTTGACAGAAGTTTTAGATATTTTTGAAAACAAGTTTTGTCCGACGTGGATTTGTTGGCCGAATATAGAAGAAAAGAAAGCTTCCTTTGTGCTTCCTTTTTTATTCCCAATCAAAATGTTTGTGAAAAAAGTCACATATTTTTTGAGAAAAAACTCACGGGAATAAAAATCGGCGATGCCATATTTTTTTCGAACATGCGACTTTTTTCACGTTGAAATAATTCACGATTGCAACTTTAAGGAAAAGGGAAATATTTCGAGGGAAAAAATATTCGCGATAGGGGTGACTACTTTTTTTTACTAAAAGCTGTGTAGGGAAACTCTATCTTTAATTAATGGTAGCGAAAAAATACTGGGTGTTTAGATCAGATATTTATAAAATTAGCGTTACTAAGAAACGAATTATCAAAAATAGTAAAAATAGACACTTGCTAGTCCATGCTATCCGCTTTATATTTGTTTCAAACTGACAAGCAACAAGCTTACTGAAAAAAGCAGATATACAATTTAAAATATAAGTAATTTATGTCCAAAACGCCAAAAATAACAGGATAACTTATTGAATGTTTTTTAACCTCCCGAAACCAAAGGTAGGAAGTTACTGATTCCAGCATATTTGCGAAAATCGAGTTTTAATCAGATCTCAAAGTTTTGGGGTCATGGTAATCTATTCGGAATATGTTTACGATGATGTTCGCATGGATGTATGCATGTACTAGGGATGCCAAACGGGACTAGGTTTTTCGAAACCTGGGATTCGGGATTTTTAATTTAAAATAATTCTGTAAAAAAACCGAATTCAATACAAAGAGCCAAATCTTGTACGCCATTTAATATAAAAAATTTTCAAAATCGGTCCATAAATGGCAGAGCTATGCGATGATCAATATTTGGGGGGGGGGGGTCAAATCTCCCCACCGATTTTCAAAAAAAATTATGGGACCAAACTGCAAGCAAGCCTTTGGATACAAAAACGAGTTGATAGCCTCCTTCTTTTTTGAAGTCGATTAAAAACGGAATAGGCATGTTTCGGGATTTTTACACCATTAAAAAATCTAATAAATTCATTCATGGTTGACGGGCCTTTAGTGGTAGAGCCAACGATATCTGACGACAATGATATATTAAAATCTCTTAATCTGTTTCCTATGAATTTTTTCATAGTTCAGTTGAAGTAACAAATAAAGAAAAAGGCCAACCATCAAACGCTGCCAATCTAACAATTACAGCCTCTGAAAATGGAAATTCAGGTGGAATTAAAGTATGCGGAATTGGCAAAGCATTGTTGTTGCAAATTATTATTTATAACAACAATGCTTTGGTAATTCCGCTTAAATCGTAGTATGCAGTTCTCACTGAAATTCAGGTTTGGAGTTTTGCATTTATTTCTACACGGAAAAATAATCGTGTGTCACAAAACCCTTTTACGCCAGCCGGTAAGTCGCCATCCGATTTCCCAACTAGCTAAGGGATGTCAGGGGGAGTAAGACCCGCGACTTCCGGTGCAGGGATCGACAATAAAATTTATACAGAAAAGACAAAACTACAGGTCAAACAAAAAAAAATCACTGGAACGGAAAAATAAAAGTAATTCGGACAGACAGACTACAATTAACTAGACTGCGATAAGGTTACAGAGACATATGGTGGAATTCGTCCCCACTAGCTGCCCACCCTACCTTGGTAACATATAATACAAAACGGTTATGTTACCCCACAAACAGAAAAAAACTCGAATGGCATTACTGTATATTGATAATGCGGCCTGCCTGGAATGGTAAACGCAGTATATTCGCGGCATTTAGGGTCTAGGCTAATTTGCCAAAAAGCAAACTTCAAATCTACACTACTTATGTATACTGTCTCATCAATCCGACTCAATATGCCTTCTATATTTTGAATTGGATATGCATCCTTTACCGTAAGATTATTCAGCTTTCTTGCGTCCAAGCACAGACGATTTTTGCCAGGCTTGCACACAAGAGTTACCCGATTATTAAATGGGCTTTCGCTTTCTTCAATAGCCCCGAGCTCTAACATTTTATCCACTTCCTCGTATAATAATTCTTGGACTTTTGGAGGAACCGGATAATGTCTCTTTAAATGGCACAAAATCAGGCACTAATTGTATGGAATGTTGTTCAAGGTGAGTTTTTCCTAAACCGTTCTTTTCGAATGTTTTAAATAATGTTTTAACCTTTTCTAGCTCTTCTTGTTGTTGCTTGCTAATCTTATGTTGTTCAGGCGCTTGATTTATAGGAGTTTCAAAACTATTCATTAGTTTTTCGACATCCAGCTCGTCTACGCCGAGAACGTTTGGGGCCAGATCAAACTTCCTCCAAAAATCAATACCCAAATATAAACTTTGCTCCAGAGACGGGCACAGATACAATTGTATGTCATTAATTTTTTCATTGTATTTAATTGGCAATATGATTTTACCGCAAATTTGGTGAGCTCGACCAGATGCCGTCTTCACATTCGAATTGTACCTCGAAGCTACCATCCCTAAGTCTGTCAATAATTCATGGCATCCCTTGCCTAGTATGCTAACAGAAGCACCCGTATCTAATAACCCTCGTACTAATTTATTGCCTATAATTATGTCGGCGTAAACTCTTGGATCGCCATTAGAAATCGCTTCGACGGATGACATAACACCTTCTTTAATTAACTTTCGGTCATTATACCGCTTTCTGGCTTTTTGGACTTTTGGAGGTATTGATGTCAAAGCTTTGAATTCATTATCGAAAACGCGATTTCTAACTTGGATGTAGTTTCTCAAACGCTCATTATATGACTTGTAATGTCTGGAATTAGTATTGGGTATTATATTTGAATTATTTTTGTTAGAATCGTTACTAAAGTCGCCAATTTCTTTCAGGTTGGCTTCGGGTACTATTTTTGTGGGGTTGCGGACGTTTGGGTAGAGCGTGACTCGCCCGCTTTCGTCATGCTCATCTTGCGGTTTTCCGACTTGTTGCAATTCGGACATTTCGGCGTTATGGTGCGCTCTAAACCACACTTGTAGCAGAATATATTACGTACATTGGAATCGCAATCCATATACGTATGCCCAACTCGTCTGCAATTCCAACAGATAATTTCTTTTCTTTCTTTGCGAACTAACTCTTCCACTAAGCATGAATCATTATGCTCTTCGTACAACCTAGCCTGTTCATCTTCTTCATAAATTTCATTCACTTTATGATGCGGCGTATAACGCATTGAATTAGTAGTTGGTGCTGTAAATCTGACTTCACGTCTTGGGAATCTCCTGTCAATCTCTCTACATTCTTCTCTCAACTGTTCAATGTTATATATTGCCATGGGATACACTAGTTTGGCAATATGATCTTTTACATTACGCTTGAGTATTTTAATCATTTAATACTCAGGTATGGGAGCACGAAGCTTTGACCTAATCGTCAACATAGAGTGGAAATAATCATCTAAAGATTCATTCGACTGCTGACGCCTCTCTACCATTTCCTGCATAATTTCAAAGTCACTTCTATTCGCCTGAAACTGATTTAAAAGGCTGTAGCGTAGAGTTGGCCAATCAGCTATCCCGTTTTGAGTTTTTAGATAAAACCAAAACCACTCTTTAGCCTGGCCTTTCAAGAGCCGGTGAAAGTCTCTAATAACCTCTTCCCAAGGTATAGAGTAACTTGCTTGTAAAAGCTCAACTCTAAAAACAAAGTCCTCTATTGACACTCCGTTACACCCACCCTCAAAAACTATATCCCACTTATCTATCCTAAATTGGCCTTCCACGGGACGAATATTTAAATTTCTCTGGTAAGAAAAAAATTAGGTGCATTGGACAAAATGTTTGAAAATCTGTAGCCTTGTCTAGGAGCTCGCAACTCTTCATTTTGAGCATTGTGTCTTTCCGGTCGCTTCTGATGATTATCGGGTTGTGACGTCTCAGGTCTATAGGGGTTTGGATTGTCTATCTGATGAGCAGTTGCCTGCAGGCTTGCGGCATTTTCCACATTATTCGTTTTTTTCTTATAATTTTCATCTTGGATTTGACCTTCTAGACTACTTCGTCCAGATCCTGAATTAAACGGATTATGACTCTCGTTTTGTGGGTTTGTAAATGGTCTAAGTGTTTTATTTACTTCCTGCATTATGCCCTTCAAACCCTCTTGCAACGCGACTTGAATCATTGCTGACATTTCTGCTCGTAAAGAATTTCTACTCTCTATTTCTTTCTTATTTCTTCCAGAGACTGAATCATTGCCGTCTACTACTACCAAATCTTCCTCTACGTTCTGAGCAGCCGCTCCCTCAGGTATGTCTACTAACTTGTAATTTTCTTTATCTTTATGCTGATCATCTTTTCTTATTGTTTCAGATAAATCCCTAAAATTCGGGTCCTGAAATACATTAGACGGTCGTGGAGAGTGCTGAACCTTTGAGATTGCTCCTCGATTTTGGTCGAATTCTAAAGAACGCCTACTTTTTGGGTCAGTCATGACTATGCCACTAAATCGGTGTTTATATATGTCTATAAAATGAAGTTAATCAAAACAATTGTATATGTATTTGTTATTTTAATATGTAGCAATTATTATTAACATTTAGGTGTGTTATATAGTATGTAACGTGACCATTTCTATTTATTAAAACAAACTAATGTTCTAAAGCTAGTATCCTACCTATACCATAGATTAATTAATTATACTAACCCCCCTTTAATCTAAATTGCACTAATTCCCTACATTCTACAATGCTTCTGATGACCTAAAGCAATTTACATCAGGTCACTGTATACTAACACGCAAAATTAAGCAAATATGGCCTGATGTATTGCCATGTGCCTTAATTTTACTGCATTGAGATTCCTTATTTAAATCAGTTGCCCTATCCTCCCAGTGCAGCCGATGTTTTCTTAAAACTACATCCGGTCACTGGATAATATGAATAGAATTAAGCAAACATGAACTACATTTTTTTTTCATGTGTCTTAATTATACAATTATTATTTTTCTATTAGATGTAATTATCAATTCACTTTTCTATTATTCTACACTCAACAAACACGGACTGAATGAAATACAAAATAACAAGAATTCTATATAAAAAAGTAATAAACAAAACTAATTAATTATCCTGTGCATTTGTGATTCACTCAGTAGTCATGCTATTGGCCCGTCTACGTATCGACGGCCAAGCCACTATACTGAGCGAATCAACAACTGCCAGTATTGTTTTAATTGTAAATAAAATTAGATTTTATTCGACGTCGTACAGACGCAATTTTGATATATAAAAATTGATTTAGAATAGCCTTTTCGTTTGGGCGCCATATTGGCGCGAAACCTACTGCTAGCTTGGTGAAGCTTAATTGCTTTTACAATTGGGCGCCATATTGTCACAAAACCCTTTTACGCCAGCCGGTAAGTCGCCATCCGATTTCCCAACTAGCTCAGGGATGTCAGGGGGAGTAAGACCCGCGACTTCCGGTGCAGGGATCGACAATAAAATTTATACAGAAAAGACAAAACTACAGGTCAAACAAAAAAAAATCACTGGAACGGAAAAATAAAAGTAATTCGGACAGACAGACAGAACTACAATTAACTAGACTGCGATAAGGTTACAGGTGGAATTTGTCCCCACTAGCTGCCCACCCTACCTTGGTAACATATAATACAAAACGGTTATGTTACCCCACAAACAGAAAAAAACTTGGTCACTTTACCTCATACTTACATAACACACCACACGAAATATCTTAGCCTGACATTTTCTGAATCTAGTTCAGCCAAATGAAAACATTAAGAATTTTAAAATTTTAGAACGTTATAAAAAAATTAATTTATTTAAATAAAACCAGCCTTATACTATTTTTAATAACACTGTGTAAATATATACCTATAAAAATAAATTTAAAATGGCAATTACTTATCCTAATTACATGAAAATTTTTCCTAAAACAAAGATCCCGAAATTACCCTAACCTTTCTGGACACTATAGTCAAACAGAACAAACGCGCGTAAAAAAAACACTAATATTTCTTATTTGATAGAGCTCTATAAAATGGCTAGTTTACTTTCAATTTCTCCTTTTAAAATTTGATTTACACGACACGACAGTAGTTTTGGGCTAACAATGGCTAAAACAAAAAAAAACACTACACGTATAATATAACACTATTCACTAAAAACTTCCTATTATTCTATTTTTTTTCTGATGAATAATCTAAAATTTAAAATATATAATTATTTCTTTTTTTTATAATTTTGGACTGTTTTTTTATAATCTCTTTTATAAATGATAAAAATTTTTTAAATCTTATTTAACCACTTTTCTTTTTTATGAAATTTACTTTATTTTTTTTATAACCATATTGGCACCTTTTTTTTATTATTTGCTACAATTTTATTTTTTTTTTGTTAAAATTTGTATGGCCTTTTTGGCAATAGTTCTGGCTCTATTTCAAACTTTCTTTGCCATCTTTTTCCTTTATCATTCATATATATATATATATAAAACACTATAAAAAACTACCAGTGGAGTAATCGGAAACGACTCACCAAAATTTTCTCTGGCGCCTTGGCTAACCAGTGGACATCAGACCAATGAAGTGGTGGATTTATAAAATGGCGGATTACGGTCCAGCCTTCTAGTTGAATCTGCTCGCTGATTGCTCACTATTTATGGACTGCAATCTGCTTTCTTAGCCCTCCACAAATCACTTGTCGTTTAATTTGACTGTTGTCCAACTATTTTAATAAATTATTTTAATAAAATAAAAAAAACTAGTCTGGCTTGTAGAAAGTTCCAACGATCCGATTCTGCTCCGCCTTAGTGCTCAAGATGTAATCCATTTTTCCTTTCTTCAAAATAACTTCTAGCCCCCGATTATCTGAATTCGCCCTAAATCTTAAAGTTCGTATGATACTATCTTTATCCCATTCTAGCTTATCTAAGTCATATTCGATACATGTTCATTTTGCATTTATATCAAGTATCTATAATCCAACTACAAATGCACACAAATACATTCGCAAATTTATGGCTGCACAAACCAGTTCAAGTAAAGTCACTGACCGCCATCATGACCTTGAACCTCTACATGTACTCTGGTTTTGTTTTCTTTCTAAAAAAAATATTGTTTTTCTTTAGGAAGTCAGTGAACTCCTCCATTACGGCCTTGATAATCTACATGCACTAATAATACATAAATAACACAACCACATTTCAAAAATTGGATACATTATTGATGAACATCAAAACATAAGCAATAGGGCATCAGCCAAAATAGTAGGTGATCGTACTTCAAATTTTGTTTATGTTTATTTTGTTGTTTTCCTGTCTTTTCTTATTAATTTTCTTCTTTCACGTTTCCAACCATTTTCAAACAGCTGATCACCTTTCCATGTGAAGATGACAGGACCTAATAAACAATAAAACAATGACAACACTAAAATACGCTACACGTGTAGAATTCTATACAGAATTTTTTTTTGCATACACACAAATTTATATATTTTTTTAATTTACAACACACAAAAACACTAAAAATTAGTTACAATGAACGAAAAATTAGAAATGTCAAAAATTTCGTGACCAAACAATTGTCTGAACATTAATTTTTGTTTCAGTTGACGGAACAAATTCTCCACTTATTAGGTCCATTTGTTTACTTTTACAGTAAAATGCAGTAAATGAGTAATTACTGAGTAAATTGAAAAATTTACTCTCAAAAAAGTACGCGAACGGAAAAATAGTAAAAATTCGTAAGATTAAGGAAACAGCTGCTGGCAAATAAATGTAGTGCTGAAAAACATTTACACTTTTGACTACTCAACTCTTTTTCTTATTGCTAATCGATACAATACTTCTTATAACACGAACATTTTAAGAAAATATAAATAGTTCATTTTATTTAAATTTTTCCATTTGTTTTTGATGTGTAAACATCTATCGCTAGGGAGTAAAAATCTTTTTCACAATACAATCAAAAATTTTGAGTACGATTAATCTTATTCGAGTAAGATTGTAATAACGCGGTGAGAGCTGTGTATGAGTGGCTTAGTGTAATCATACGGACAACAAGAAGTACAGAGAAACTTAACAGCTGCATAGAAATACACTAACACTGGCAAAGGGAGTCTCAAGGTCAAACTCCTTCAGTAAGGTTGTACCAAAGCGAATTAATATCAAGTGGCCTTATCATCAAAACAACACACATACAAAGTAGGTGTAGGACAATTTTTATTTGTGCTTTGACAGTTCGGGTTAAAGTTTTTCTCTTTTCTTATATAGAGTTTGACTGATTGGGTGTAATCAGCTGATGATCATCTGTGATGATAGGGGTACCTGGTACTGAATTCGCCTTGGGTTGTACGTTTGTTGGTTGGTGCTGTGCTGCCGTGTTTTTGAATTGAGTGAGTATTTCGGCGTTGCCGTTTTTGATTATTGCCGGGAACTTCTGGGATTTAGTGTCCAGTTTTTCGGGACTCAGACCCGGTTCGTCTCGGTTTTTGAGCCCGGTTTTTTTAAAACAAAACCGGTTTTTCGGTGTTACCGAATTTGTTGCTGAACTTGATGCGATATTTGGCTGACGGTTTATTGACTGCGTTTGTCTTTGACTGTTGGTTATTTTGCTGTTTAACTGCGGTAATTCCAACTATTTTGTACGGGTATATTATTTTGTTTACTATTTTTTACTTTTTTATGTTTGTACGCGCATAAATCTGTCATTTGTGAACCGATTTTTAAAATTCTATTTATGTTGGAAAGGGTTTGGCTGCTGTTTGGTCCCATAATTTTTTTTCGAAAATCGGATGGGAGAAATTTGCTCCCCCCATGCATAACTCTGTCATTTGTAAACTGATTTTCAAAATTTTTGTTTTATTTGCAAGGGTTTGACAAAAATTGGTTTTAAAATTCTATTTATGTTGGAAAGGGTTTGGCTGCTGTTTGGTCCCATAATTTTTTTTCGAAAATCGGATGGGAGAAATTTGCTCCCCCCATGCATAACTCTGTCATTTGTAAACTGATTTTCAAAATTTTTGTTTTATTTGCAAGGGTTTGACAAAAATTGGTCCCAAAATTTTTTTGTCGTAAATCGGAGGGGAAATTTACACCCCCCCCCCATGAATGACTCTGTCATTTGTGAACCGTTTTTCAAAATTCTTGTTTTGTTGGAAAGGGTTTGACAAAGATCAGTCCCAAAATTTGTTTGTCGAAAACCGGAGTGGGAAATTTGCTGCCCACCCCAAATCCATAATTCTGTCATTTGTGAACCGATTTTCAAAATTCTTTTTGATGTGTAAACATCTATACGCTAGGGGGTAAAAATCTTTTTCACAATACAATCACAAATTTTGCGTAAGTTTGTAATAACGCGGTGTGAGCTGTGTATGAGTGTAATCATACGGACAACAAGAAGTACAGAGAAACTTAACAGCTTCAAAAAAATACACTAGCACCATCTAGTGCGCAATAGTAGTAGTAGCTACTAATTTTCACTAATTGTCGTACATTATGGTATCGTAGGCAAATGACAACAAATAAATAAAATGAATACAAAAACATTTAATTTTAATAACTTTTAAAAAGATTTTTTGCACTTTTAATAAGAAATTTACTAAAACAAATCAAAATAAGGAAAACAAAAAACTAAACTTGTCAAACTTAAAGTCTTCTTAAAATGTTTCATTACTAGATGTTTACACATCTCCCCTGTGATCGGACTCACATTATTTTTTTAGACTTCATTTGATTTTTCTAATTTGTGTCTAGTTAAATTAATTCAAAAGTACATGATCATTTGTTGTTGCTATTGATTACCTTAAAAACAAGTGCCGGACTAAGTAGCCAAGTACTTAGCACTTTCACAACACTAGAAAATTAAAGTAATACAAACAAAACAAAGCAAATCGTTTCTAAAAATTGTATTCCGTTTTAAAGGTTTATGCTTGAATTTACAAGCGAAAAGTTTCATAACAATTATTCACATTTAATTTTTGTTCCAGTTTTATTTAAAATTTTTCTTTCTTTCGCAAATTTTTTCAAAAATTGTATACTTTTTTTGCTTACTTTTGTTTGTTTATCTTTTGAATCATATGTTTCTCATTTTACTACATTTTACTATCTAAAATTTCTGCAGTAAAAATGTATAACTACTCAGTCATGAACTGTCACTTTACTCTCTCAATTTGTGTTCTCATTTACTGAATTTTGTGTAAACGAACGCAATTTAGTAAAATGCAGTAAAGTTCAGTAAAACTTTGTAAAAACTTTTGGCTACTCGAGCGCACTTATTATCATAGCATGCCTGTAATAGAAAATAAATGCCAAAATTCCGTGTACTTTTCTTTTGAAACTGCGTACTAGTAAACGGAAATTTCTTTAAGAAATTTACCAACCTGAATTTCAGTTTGGTTTTTACATATACTTCTTATGGCAGCCTGCATTTCAGGCAGAGCTTAAAGCGTAGTATGCAGCTCTTAAGGTGTTTTTACATGGTAATACATGTATTACGATTTGTCTAAAAATCAAAAAAATCGTATCATGTAAACGCAATATGTATTGAATAGGAGAATACAGATGCAAAATTTGACAAACGTTCGGTAAATGTTTATATTAGGTCTGTTCATTTACTTTCCTAGCTGAAACTAGCAACGATAGAGTAAAACAGAAATTTGTAAAATTACTCTCTCAGATATGAAAAAGTAAATGAACGCTTTACTAACAAAAATTTGCAATTAACACAATAAACAGTTTGTACACCCAAAAAACTTTACATTAGCTGTTAGTACTTTGTATGAAAAGTTAGACATATCGTAAAAAATATATGAAAATGTTATCATTTTAAGGTACATGAACACAACTAGGATAAAAAGTGTTAACTTTTAACTGTCCGTAAATAAAGTTTTGTGTGTAAAGTATTTAAATAGCACAAATAAAAATAAAACTGTTTATACATAAGGATTTTTTAGTTAAAATATCTGTAAACAGTAGAAATGAAGTTAATTTCAATGTAATTGTGGAATTTTTTTTATTAATTTAGTTGAATTTGTTCTTTGCAGGAACTTGCCAGGTTTTTTTCTTATATTTAACTCACATAATATTTCGAGTGCAACCTTTATGATTAAGTCTTAAGCTAAGTACTCTGTTCAAATTTGCGAAAAATGTTGATCAACATTAGTTTTTCATACGAAAAATATGACAAGTAACCAATTATAATAGCCCATAAAAATGGCCTTCTAAAATTTATATATATACGGTTAGATTCCGCATTTAATGCGGAATTACCAAAGCATTGTTGTTATAAATAATAATTTGCAACAACAATGCTTTGCCAATTCCGCATACTTTAATTCCGCATGGAATATAGAACACACCCGATTGGGTATTTTCTACTTTACTTCTGAAGGTATATGGCCAATATTGGTATCATTTTAAAGTTTTTGAATAGATCTTTCTGAATATTAAAAAAAATTTTAACTTCTTAACCCATCACGAAGCGGGGATGAGCTTACGAAAATGAAGTTTGGCTTAAATCTAGTTTAGCAAAGTTGGCCCAAATGAAAAATAGCCTATCTTATAGAAAATTGAAAAACAAGAACAAAATACGAAATAAAAAAGTTGGCGGCAACCTATATTTTCCGAGTTAGTGATGAAACAGAACAAGACTGTAACGACGACAAAAAATCAGCCAGAGAGCAACAAAGCCCATAATAAAAACGAAAACCGAAACGACAAATTTCTCATTAGTTTTATTAGTTTCCGAGTTAGGGACCTGTTAAGTTCTAGTAAAAAATTGTGAGTATACGTAATATTTTCACACGAATGTGCTCACAATTCGACATACATAGAGGAGAAAACTTTTTAAGGCTGGCTGTGCAGAAAAGCTTTACTCAGCGAAGCCGCTATTCGACATACATAGAGATGAAAATACTTAAGCCCGGTCGAAGGCCGGCTGTGCAGAAAATCTCTACTTAGCGCTATTCGACATACATAGAAGAGAAAATCCTTAAGCCCAGCTGTGCAGAGAGTCTACTCAGCGAAGCCACTATTGTACATACATAGAGAAGAAAATTTTTAACCCGGCCGAAGGCCGGCTATGTAGAGAATCTTTAGTCAGCGAACCCACTATTCTACATACACAGAGGAGAAAATTCTTAAGTCCGGCTATACAGAAAATCTTTACTAATTAAAACAAAATTTCTTTGTATAACCACAATTTTGAAGCGAAAAATTTCTCATTAATTTTATTAGTTTCCGAGTTGTGAGTATATGTAATATTAATATTTGTACGTAATTATTATTTGAACTGAAAATGTGTATAAGTCGGAAGTTATTATTATTCGGCTTAAGTTCACAATAATTGAATTAATGTTAATTCAAATTATTTTTAAGAGTGTAATATTAGAATATCTAATCAGACTAGCAGAACGGATTAGTACTACTAATTTTGACAGCCGCTACGCTGTCATCATCAGCGTCCTTTGTTCGCTTTTACCACGTTTGATCGTGGATACCAGTATTAATGAAACATCAGCTATTTAACCAAATTTTATGAGGAAATAGATTATTAATATGGTGAGCCGAACAAATTTCACCTTCTGATTCTTTATTCTGATTTTCCAACTCTTATTTTTATTTTTGGTTTTGCTTGTACGTAAGTTCCGTCCACTATAAATCAAGCTATTGTTGTTGTACATGTTTTAAACAGGTTTCTTTATGTCATAATTTGGATTCAGATTTTCAGCTTTAAATTAGACCGCAGAGACCACACATGTATTTAACAGAACAGATTAGTACTACTAATTTTGACAGCTGCTTCGCTGTCATTATCAGCGCCCGTCGTTCGCTTTTACCACGTTTGATCGTGGATACTAGTATTAATGAAACATCAGCTATTTAACCAAATTTTATGAGGAAATAGAATATGAGTTATCCTATTCCTTTTTTATTAACAAATTTAAATTAACAAATTTTTACCTTCTGATTCTTTATTCCAATTTGTCCAACTCTTATTACTTTTTTTTTGTTTTGCTTGTACGTAAGCTCCGCCCACGATAAATTGTTATGTAATCCTTATATATAAAAATATATAAAATATACATATAAAAATTACATGGAGAGTATGCTGATGAATAAAATGTAATTTTAGAAACAAGTATATGGAAAGTATGTTAGAGCTAACTCCGCCTGGCGTTAGCCTGCCGGTCCCAAGCCCGGATAAAGGAGGAGGGTTTCAGGTAACGGGAAACCCCTACCCTGAGTAAAATAAATGCGTTCCTCCAGCTTTACCGGAGGTTGCTTGCAGGCCTGATAAGACGAAGCATAAAAACAACATTATCAACGAAACGATATTGCTAGAAGCTCCTTCTCTGGAGTAGCACTCTTCTTATACGTGCTAACTAAATAAAAAAATTTTTAGTGAATAAAATGTCTAAATAAATCCGTGCCACAAATTTTATAAATTCTTTGGATAAAGGAAACTCCTCCCAATACGCCAATACGGTTGTCACATTTAGCATTTTAGCCATTTATAGGATAAACCCTATATATGGAGCTAAACATTTTATATGTAACATAAAAAGTATGTTACTCTACCAAATCTGTAAATCATGCTGTGTAAAAAAAATAAAGTGATTTGGAAAGAGGAAAGAGCAGTTGTCACTTTCGGCATTTTAGCCGTTAAAGCTGTGTTCTCACTATGTGTATTTGCCATATGGAATGTTACATTTTCACATGGTAAATTTGTACATATAGTCTGAACCCCTTCAAGCAATAGCCTGTGCTATTTCTCTGTGTACAGTACACATGATTTAGAACGAGTTCTATTTTGAAGTGACAAAGCATCTGACATCAGCTGGTTTTTAATAAAGCAATTGTTTGCGGACGGGAAAATGAAACAAAATAATTATTAAATTAATAAAGTATTAAATTAAATAAAATAAGTGTAAAATTAAATAAAAGAAGTATATATAACAATAAAATATTTATAACCACTCGGCTGTTTTATGACTGTTTTGCTTTATAGGTTATGTCAAATGTACGTAACATACCAACTGATGAACACAAAAATTATAAACCTTATGTAAAACGCAAACTTTGACATACACATGAAATCACATGTGTATAAAAAGTGACATTCCATAAGACAAATACACATAGTGAGAACACAGCTTAAGAAGGTATACCCTCTATAGGTGGAAATTCGTCAGCACTTTATGAAGATTCTAATATCAATTTTTAAAATCGACAAATAAAAAGGTGTCATGGATCTATAAACGAGGTTCGCTAGGTGAATGTGCCCTGAATCAAACCCCCAATTTTCATTTTAGTCAATTTAGCCGTTTAACGAGTACCCCCTCTATAGTTGGAAAATCGTCATTGTGCACTATATAGAGATTTGAGTTTCTAAAATCTGCAAATATAAATTTGTCACGAATCCATAAACAGGGTTTTATAGCTGAATGTGCCCTGAATGAAATAATTTTCATTTGATTCAATTTAGCCGTTTAACGGGTATCCCCTCTATAGTTGGAAAATCGTCATTGTGCACTATATAGAGATTTGAATTTCTAAAATCTACAAATATAAATTTGTCACGAATCCATAAACAGGGTTTTACAGCCGGATGTGCCTTGAATAAAAACCCCAATTTTCATTTGATTCAATTAAGCCGTTTAGAGGGTATACCCTCCGTAGCTGGAAAATCGTAATTTTGCCCTATATAGAAATTTAAATTTCTAAAATCTACAAATATAAATTTGTCACGAATCCATAAACAGGGTTTTACAGCCGGATGTGCCTTGAATAAAACCCCCAATTTTCATTTGATTCAATTAAGCCGTTTAGACGGTATACTCTCCATAGGTGGAAAATCGTAATTTTGACCTATATAGAAATTAAAATTTCTAAAATCTACAAATATAAATTTGTCACGAATCCATAAGCAGGGTTTTATAGCTGAATGTGCCCTGAATCAAACCCCCAATTTTCATTTAATTCAATTTAGCCGTTTAGCGGGTATCCCCTCCATAGTTGGAAAATCGTCATTGTGTACTATATAGAGATTTAAATTTCTAAAATCGACAAATATAAATTTGTCACGAATCCATAAACAGGGTTTTATAGCTGGATGTGCCCTGAATAAAACCCTCAATTTTCATTTGATTCAATTTAGCCGTTTAGCGGGTATCCTCTCCATAGTTGGAAAATCGTCATTGTGTACTATATAGAGATTTAAATTTCTAAAATCTACAAATATAAATTTTTCACGAATTCGTAAAAAGTGTTTTATAGCTAAATGTGCCCTGAATCAAACCCCCAATTTTCATTTTATTCAATTTAGCCGTTTAGAGGGAGGGTATACATATGGAGGGTATACATAGGTGGAAAATCGTAATTTTGCCCTATATAGAGATTTAAATTTCTAAAATCTACAAATATAAATTTGTCACGAATCCATAAACATAAAGTTCTCCAGTCCGTATGATCGGAATTATGTTCTTACATGCATAAAAAGTTATTTGAAGGAGAAAAAAGACAATCTTCGTTTAAACTTAATTGGCTTCAATAGCTCAATACCATTCTACGTTAACGAAAACCTAACTCCAGAAAATCATAAAATTTTTGTACGTGCCCACCGGCTAAAAAAGGATAAAAAACCTTTGAAAGTGATGATCCGGTGCGGATTGATGAATATGATACATTAAACCAGTTTTTTCGTCTACATAATAATGCATAAAATATTTTACAATAATTCAATGTGTCTGTTACTTAAGATTTCAATTTTGCTGCTAAAGATAAAATATTTTTACATTTATTTGTTACTAAATTTAAAGATTATCACTAGAATAAATATATTTGTCCTTATTTGCTTCTATCTTCTTAACGAAACTTATATTGTGCTTCTTAAAAACTTAATATTCGCTTGCATTGTTAAAACAACTTTTTTTATATAATGATAATAAATTCTAACAATACGAGGGATGGCTCTAGAGAAAATTTAAGTACCATGATAAGAATTCTCTCAAAAAGTGTTTCTGGACTTAAGATATGCCATATTAATTCTCAGAGTTTAAACAATAAAATGGACGAATTTCATATCCTATTTGAAAACTCTAACTTTGATATAATTTGCGTTTCTGAGACGTGGTTCTTTCCGGATGTTAATAGTAATATATACAATCTAAACGGCTATCGTCTCTTTCGTTCCGACAGAATAACGAATGGTGGTAGTGTTGCTACATATGTACATAAAATCAAATGTTACCTGCAAGGAGAAACGAAAAAATGAAGTCGGTGAGAACGTTGACTACATTTTGGTGGAAATTTTTAATAACAGCGAAACTGTTAGTTGGAACCATATATAGACCTAACAGAAGTATCAATATGGACTCCATGCTAGAAAAGTTAAGTACTCATACTCTTGGATACAACCATATTATCTTAACTGGGGACTTTAACGCTAATATACTTGAAGATAATAGTTTAGTAGAAGAAATGAGTGCCATTGGGTTGAACTTGATCAACTATATATTTCCAACACATTTTTCGTCCACTTCCAGCACTTTACTTGATCTCTGCTTCGTTAACAATAACACTCATCTGCTTCTCTTCGATCAGCTATCTGCACCCATGTTTTCACGTCATGATTTGTTATTTATATTGTTAAGTTTTTAGTCCTTTACATAAAAACGGTTTTATTATTTTCACAGGATTCGTTGAATTGCAATAAAATAAAACACGGGTATTTATTTTACAAATAAATTCTCAGTAACACTTTATTTATTACTTTAAAAACACGTGCAACTAACGCGATGTACACACTAACTGTATTTGGCGATGTTTACTCGTCTAAGTTTAAAAACACATATATATATATATATATATATATATATATATATATATATATATATATATATATATATATATATATATATATATATATATATATATATATATATATATATATATATATATATATATATATATATATATATATATATATATATATATATATATATATATATATATATATATATATATATATATATATATATATATATATATATATATATATATATATATATATATATATATATATATATATATATATATATATATATATATATATATATATATATATATATATATATATATATATATATATTTATCTTAGCCACGGCTACTATTTTTTTTTATTTTGTGCGGAAAATACTAACCGGTGTAGTCAGTCCTCGGCTAAATTAGCTAGAGTGCGCGATTGTTGTTAGGGTTGAGCTCAAGCCAGGAACACGTAGCGTTTAGGGGTTTTTGCCCAGCAAAGTTTTTCCGAAAATAGAAAAGAAGGAACAGTATTTAAGGCAAAGTGTAATCTATATATATCTAGTTTGTGTTACAATTACTTACCCGTACAAATCGAACCGCGACGCGCTAACGAACGGATGGCAAAATCTGCGACCTCCGTGAAATCCAAAGAAGAACCTCCAAGAGTCGTAGAGAATTTCCTTGAGAAGCCGTACCTGCAGATAGCGGAAGAAATTTGTCAGTTTTGTTTGAATCATAAAGCATAAATAGATTTGTAAATTTAATATAGTTAGATGTAACTTTTGGTTATATTTTTTTTTGGCATTTTACTTTTTTGTGGTTCATTATAATCAAATTTTGAATTGTAATTTTTGAAATTCAAGGGTTATTTAATTATTTTTAATAAAAATTTCATGCAATGTTTATAACGTTTAATTAGATTTGGTCTGGATTATTTGTATGATGAGTGAGTAATTCACCCGGGAAAGTACAATGGGAAGGTAAGGATGGGACGAGGAAGTGTTTTATTGGGATACCTGGCAAATAATAGGCAGCCGGCGTATCATGGTGGAATCTACCGGGATTCCAAGAGGGAGGGCAGCCTACGTTGGCATTACATCGGCCGACATTAATAAGTGTAAGTAAACCAACATGTAAGTACGAGGTGCTGGGTGAGAGAGCCTTATTTGTTTGTAATTGCAGTCACTTTCGGGATCCCAACAATTTTTATTCCTATATTTTTAATTTATTTTTACAATTGGCTGGCATGATTTTTTTTTGTATGTAGCTGTCATTGCCGGATAGGTTGGCAAGAACACCACCCCGAAACGGTGAGCTCTAGCCGGAGCAATAAGCCAGCATGCCAGCGCCGCCAATAGTCTGGTCACACTGACACATTTGTGTACTTTAATAATGACACCAGCAGCTACGCATATTACATCAACACTGCAACTAATATACAGTTGTACATCATCAGCATAGATTTGTATTTGACAATGTTTTACATGCATTGGAAGGTCGTTAGCATATATCGAATACAATAGTGGGCCAAGTATCGAGCCCTGTGGTACACCTCTTGGCATTGAATAGCTACAGGCATTGAATCATGGCAAACACTTTGGCTTCTATCACTAAGGTACGAAGATAAAAGCTTTATCGCAGTTGAGGAAAAACTACACAAATGTTTTAACTTATGGCAGATAATTGTATGATGTACCGTGTCAATTGCCTTGGAATGGTCAAGCAATATAAGAAATGACATTTGGCGTTTATCAATTTGGCACCTTATTTCCTCAGACACGCTAATCACACGCTATGCTTTGGCCTAAATCCAGATTGTCTTTCACTTAACAACGTGTTAGTGTGCAAATGACGGCTTATTTGAGAGTGTACTAATTTTTCAAATACCTTTGATAGGTATGGTAAGATCGCAATAAGTCGAAAGCATTTATCAGATTTTAACACTGGTAAAATTTTGGCATGTTTCCACACAGATGGGAACGTAGACGTAGTAATAATTGTATTTAACATATGGGTGATGTAAGCCAGCGTGTAAGGAAGTGTAAGCTTGATAGATTTTGGATGCACTCCATCAAATCCAACAGCATTAGATTTAATATTAAGAAATGACTCTAGTACATCCTCCTGCGTAAAGTGCACAAAATTGAATTCAGGTGTTTGTTGCTGATTCAAAACGACGTTGTTGTAAAAATTAATGTTCATTTGTGGCATAGGTATATTTGCAAATTGTTGATTTAACTGGTTTACGTCTATTACTTCTGTATCAGGATTGTTACGATTAACTAAACCCAATTTGTGAATTTCTCGCCATTTTTTGCGGGAGTCAATGCATGTTTGGAATTTATTTTGATAAAACATTATTTTGGCATTTCTTATGTTTGTGTTAGCAGCAGCTCTAGCGTATTTGAAGTCTTCATAAAGCTCTGGTGTTCTAAAGCGCTTCCACCTAGCGTATGCACGATCTCTAATGTCAATTAGAGATTTTATTTCAGAAGAGAACCATGGCTTGTCATTCTGCAGAACTCTAGATTTTATAAGAACATATTTATCATATAGATAACTCAGATTGCGATCGACAAAGTTAATTTGTTCAGCAACAGCTGAAGTAGAAAACACATGGTTCCAATTTAGGGATGATAATTCGGCAGCAAGGGACTGATAGTCTATATTTTTGAAGTCTCTATATTGGAAAGTTTGTTTTTGCGCGCTTTTTACAAGGGTAAAATCATATGATATTGTTACGAAATGAAAAATGC
This sequence comes from Panzeria rudis, assembly GCA_956483635.1. NCBI lineage: Eukaryota > Metazoa > Arthropoda > Insecta > Diptera > Tachinidae > Panzeria > Panzeria rudis. The sequence continues at coordinate 85,958,371 of OY101449.1, forward strand.
AGATTCAAATATAACGACATAAAAATAACAGCTGTGATGATAATCTGTATTTTGTACCACTAAATACAACACTGCCTATTCAATGTCAAAATAAAGCATTGGCAACACTTTTTGGATAGCCGTTAGAATAAATCAAAATAACGGAAAATGGAAGTTTCCGGAATCTTCAGGAAACGGTAGTTAAAACCTACAAGATTATTCGAGACTGCTTAATTGCAATTACAAACAGTGACATTAAACTTAAACTGCAAGAGATGTAAACTTGATGACAGCGTAATTTGTTAAGTTGCATACATTAGAGTATGTGTGTGTGCGAAGATAAACAAACAGAAGAATAATCTCATGCATCTACACACGCACATACATTACACCATAGCAAGACCAAAATGATCATGCCGTACACTTAAAGATGAAAAGAGACCTGAATTACAGTACAGTTAAAGATAAAGAGAGACGGCTGTATTCCAGAAAGTTAGCGAAGTTACCAGAAGGTTTTATAATTTACTATATAAGGGGAGGCTGCCAGACGACATGGAGAAGTGTGTTTTTAAACTCAGACGAGTAAACATCGCCAAATACAGTTAGTGTGTACATCGCGTTAGTTGCACGTGTTTTTAAAGTAATAAATAAAGTGTTACTGAGAATTTATTTGTAAAATAAATACCCGTGTTTTATTTTATTGCAATTCAACGAATCCTGTGAAAATAATAAAACCGTTTTTATGTAAAGGACTAAAAACGTAACAATATAAATAACAAATCATGACGTGAAAACATGGGTGCAGATAGCTGATCGAAGAGAAGCAGAGGAGTGTTATTGTTAACGAAGCAGAGATCAAGTAAAGTGCTGGAAGTGGACGAAAAATGTGTTGGAAATATATAGTTGATCAAGTTCAACCCAATGGCACTCATTTCTTCTACTAAACTATTATCTTCAAGTATATTAGCGTTAAAGTCCCCAGTTAAGATAATATGGTTGTATCCAAGAGTATGAGTACTTAACTTTTCTAGCATGGAGTCCATATTGATACTTCTGTTAGGTCTATATATGGTTCCAACTAACAGTTTCGCTGTTATTAAAAATTTCCACCAAAATGTAGTCAACGTTCTCACCGACTTCATTTTTTCGTTTCTCCTTGCAGGTAACATTTGATTTTATGTACATATGTAGCAACACTACCACCATTCGTTATTCTGTCGGAACGAAAGAGACGATAGCCGTTTAGATTGTATATATTACTATTAACATCCGGAAAGAACCACGTCTCAGAAACGCAAATTATATCAATGTTAGAGTTTTCAAATAGGATATGAAATTCGTCCATTTTATTGTTTAAACTCTGAGAATTAATATGGCATATCTTAAGTCCAGAAACACTTTTTGAGAGAATTCTTATCATGGTACTTAAATTTTCTCTAGAGCCATCCCTCGTATTGTTAGAATTTATTATCATTATATAAAAAAGTTGTTTTAACAATGCAAGCGAATATTAAGTTTTTAAGAAGCACAATATAAGTTTCGTTAAGAAGATAGAAGCAAATAAGGACAAATATATTTATTCTAGTGATAATCTTTAAATTTAGTAACAAATAAATGTAAAAATATTTTATCTTTAGCAGCAAAATTGAAATCTTAAGTAACAGACACATTGAATTATTGTAAAATATTTTATGCATTATTATGTAGACGAAAAAACTGGTTTAATGTATCATATTCATCAATCCGCACCGGATCATCACTTTCAAAGGTTTTTTATCCTTTTTTAGCCGGTGGGCACGTACAAAAATTTTATGATTTTCTGGAGTTAGGTTTTCGTTAACGTAGAATGGTATTGAGCTATTGAAGCCAATTAAATTTAAACGAAGATTGTCTTTTTTCTCCTTCAAATAACTTTTTATGCATGTAAGAACATAATTCCGATCATACGGACTGGAGAACTTTATGTTTATGGATTCGTGACAAATTTATATTTGTAGATTTTAGAAATTTAAATCTCTATATAGGGCAAAATTACGATTTTCCACCTATGTATACCCTCCATATGTATACCCTCTCTCTAAACGGCTAAATTGAATAAAATGAAAATTGGGGGTTTGATTCAGGGCACATTTAGCTATAAAACACTTTTTACGAATTCGTGAAAAATTTATATTTGTAGATTTTAGAAATTTAAATCTCTATATAGTACACAATGACGATTTTCCAACTATGGAGAGGATACCCGCTAAACGGCTAAATTGAATCAAATGAAAATTGAGGGTTTTATTCAGGGCACATCCGGCTGTAAAACCCTGTTTATGGATTCGTGACAAATTTATATTTGTAGATTTTAGAAATTTAAATTTCTATATAGGTCAAAATTACGATTTTCCACCTATGGAGGGTATACCCTCTAAACGGCTTAATTGAATCAAATGAAAATTGGGGGTTTTATTCAAGGCACATCCGGCTGTAAAACCCTGTTTATGGATTCGTGACAAATTTATATTTGTAGATTTTAGAAATTTAAATTTCTATATAGGGCAAAATTACGATTTTCCAGCTACGGAGGGTATACCCTCTAAACGGCTTAATTGAATCAAATGAAAATTGGGGTTTTTATTCAAGGCACATCCGGCTGTAAAACCCTGTTTATGGATTCGTGACAAATTTATATTTGTAGATTTTAGAAATTCAAATCTCTATATAGTGCACAATGACGATTTTCCAACTATAGAGGGGATACCCGTTAAACGGCTAAATTGAATCAAATAAAAATTATTTCATTCAGGGCACATTCAGCTATAAAACCCTGTTTATGGATTCGTGACAAATTTATATTTGCAGATTTTAGAAACTCAAATCTCTATATAGTGCACAATGACGATTTTCCAACTATAGAGGGGGTACTCGTTAAACGGCTAAATTGACTAAAATGAAAATTGGGGGTTTGATTCAGGGCACATTCACCTAGCGAACCTCGTTTATAGATCCATGACACCTTTTTATTTGTCGATTTTAAAAATTGATATTAGAATCTTCATAAAGTGCTGACGAATTTCCACCTATAGAGGGTATACCTTCTTAAGCTGTGTTCTCACTATGTGTATTTGTCTTATGGAATGTCACTTTTTATATACATGTGATTTCATGTGTATGTCAAAATTTGCGTTTTACATAAGGTTTATAATTTTTGTGTTCATCAGTTGGTATGTTACGTACATTTGACATAACCTATAAAGCAAAACAGTCATAAAACAGCCGAGTGGTTATAAATATTTTATTGTTATATATACTTCTTTTATTTAATTTTACACTTATTTTATTTAATTTAATACTTTATTAATTTAATAATTATTTTGTTTCATTTTCCCGTCCGCAAACAATTGCTTTATTAAAAACCAGCTGATGTCAGATGCTTTGTCACTTCAAAATAGAACTCGTTCTAAATCATGTGTACTGTACACAGAGAAATAGCACAGGCTATTGTTTGAAGGGGTTCAGACTATATGTACAAATTTACCATGTGAAAATGTAACATTCCATATGGCAAATACACATAGTGAGAACTCAGCTTTAACGGCTAAAATGCCGAAAGTGACAACTGCTCTTTCCTCTTTCCAAATCACTTTATTTTTTTTACACAGCATGATTTACAGATTTGGTAGAGTAACATACTTTTTATGTTACATATAAAATGTTAAGCTCCATATATAGGGTTTATCCTATAAATGGCTAAAATGCTAAATGTGACAACCGTATTGGCGTATTGGGAGGAGTTTCCTTTATCCAAAGAATTTATAAAATTTGTGGCACGGATTTATTTAGACATTTTATTCACTAAAAATTTTTTTATTTAGTTAGCACGTATAAGAAGAGTGCTACTCCAGAGAAGGAGCTTCTAGCAATATCGTTTCGTTGATAATGTTGTTTTTATGCTTCGTCTTATCAGGCCTGCAAGCAACCTCCGGTAAAGCTGGAGGAACGCATTTATTTTACTCAGGGTAGGGGTTTCCCGTTACCTGAAACCCTCCTCCTTTATCCGGGCTTGGGACCGGCAGGCTAACGCCAGGCGGAGTTAGCTCTAACATACTTTCCATATACTTGTTTCTAAAATTACATTTTATTCATCAGCATACTCTCCATGTAATTTTTATATGTATATTTTATATATTTTTATATATAAGGATTACATAACAATTTATCGTGGGCGGAGCTTACGTACAAGCAAAACAAAAAAAAAGTAATAAGAGTTGGACAAATTGGAATAAAGAATCAGAAGGTAAAAATTTGTTAATTTAAATTTGTTAATAAAAAAGGAATAGGATAACTCATATTCTATTTCCTCATAAAATTTGGTTAAATAGCTGATGTTTCATTAATACTAGTATCCACGATCAAACGTGGTAAAAGCGAACGACGGGCGCTGATAATGACAGCGAAGCAGCTGTCAAAATTAGTAGTACTAATCTGTTCTGTTAAATACATGTGTGGTCTCTGCGGTCTAATTTAAAGCTGAAAATCTGAATCCAAATTATGACATAAAGAAACCTGTTTAAAACATGTACAACAACAATAGCTTGATTTATAGTGGACGGAACTTACGTACAAGCAAAACCAAAAATAAAAATAAGAGTTGGAAAATCAGAATAAAGAATCAGAAGGTGAAATTTGTTCGGCTCACCATATTAATAATCTATTTCCTCATAAAATTTGGTTAAATAGCTGATGTTTCATTAATACTGGTATCCACGATCAAACGTGGTAAAAGCGAACAAAGGACGCTGATGATGACAGCGTAGCGGCTGTCAAAATTAGTAGTACTAATCCGTTCTGCTAGTCTGATTAGATATTCTAATATTACACTCTTAAAAATAATTTGAATTAACATTAATTCAATTATTGTGAACTTAAGCCGAATAATAATAACTTCCGACTTATACACATTTTCAGTTCAAATAATAATTACGTACAAATATTAATATTACATATACTCACAACTCGGAAACTAATAAAATTAATGAGAAATTTTTCGCTTCAAAACTGTGGTTATACAAAGAAATTTTGTTTTAATTAGTAAAGATTTTCTGTATAGCCGGACTTAAGAATTTTCTCCTCTGTGTATGTAGAATAGTGGGTTCGCTGACTAAAGATTCTCTACATAGCCGGCCTTCGGCCGGGTTAAAAATTTTCTTCTCTATGTATGTACAATAGTGGCTTCGCTGAGTAGACTCTCTGCACAGCTGGGCTTAAGGATTTTCTCTTCTATGTATGTCGAATAGCGCTAAGTAGAGATTTTCTGCACAGCCGGCCTTCGACCGGGCTTAAGTATTTTCATCTCTATGTATGTCGAATAGCGGCTTCGCTGAGTAAAGCTTTTCTGCACAGCCAGCCTTAAAAAGTTTTCTCCTCTATGTATGTCGAATTGTGAGCACATTCGTGTGAAAATATTACGTATACTCACAATTTTTTACTAGAACTTAACAGGTCCCTAACTCGGAAACTAATAAAACTAATGAGAAATTTGTCGTTTCGGTTTTCGTTTTTATTATGGGCTTTGTTGCTCTCTGGCTGATTTTTTGTCGTCGTTACAGTCTTGTTCTGTTTCATCACTAACTCGGAAAATATAGGTTGCCGCCAACTTTTTTATTTCGTATTTTGTTCTTGTTTTTCAATTTTCTATAAGATAGGCTATTTTTCATTTGGGCCAACTTTGCTAAACTAGATTTAAGCCAAACTTCATTTTCGTAAGCTCATCCCCGCTTCGTGATGGGTTAAGAAGTTAAAATTTTTTTTAATATTCAGAAAGATCTATTCAAAAACTTTAAAATGATACCAATATTGGCCATATACCTTCAGAAGTAAAGTAGAAAATACCCAATCGGGTGTGTTCTATATTCCATGCGGAATTAAAGTATGCGGAATTGGCAAAGCATTGTTGTTGCAAATTATTATTTATAACAACAATGCTTTGGTAATTCCGCATTAAATGCGGAATCTAACCGTATATATATAAATTTTAGAAGGCCATTTTTATGGGCTATTATAATTGGTTACTTGTCATATTTTTCGTATGAAAAAACTAATGTTGATCAACATTTTTCGCAAATTTGAACAGAGTACTTAGCTTAAGACTTAATCATAAAGGTTGCACTCGAAATATTATGTGAGTTAAATATAAGAAAAAAACCTGGCAAGTTCCTGCAAAGAACAAATTCAACTAAATTAATAAAAAAAATTCCACAATTACATTGAAATTAACTTCATTTCTACTGTTTACAGATATTTTAACTAAAAAATCCTTATGTATAAACAGTTTTATTTTTATTTGTGCTATTTAAATACTTTACACACAAAACTTTATTTACGGACAGTTAGAAGTTAACACTTTTTATCCTAGTTGTGTTCATGTACCTTAAAATGATAACATTTTCATATATTTTTTACGATATGTCTAACTTTTCATACAAAGTACTAACAGCTAATGTAAAGTTTTTTGGGTGTACAAACTGTTTATTGTGTTAATTGCAAATTTTTGTTAGTAAAGCGTTCATTTACTTTTTCATATCTGAGAGAGTAATTTTACAAATTTCTGTTTTACTCTATCGTTGCTAGTTTCAGCTAGGAAAGTAAATGAACAGACCTAATATAAACATTTACCGAACGTTTGTCAAATTTTGCATCTGTATTCTCCTATTCAATACATATTGCGTTTACATGATACGATTTTTTTGATTTTTAGACAAATCGTAATACATGTATTACCATGTAAAGACACCTTAAGAGCTGCATACTATGCTTTAAGCTCTGCCTGAAATGCAGGCTGCCATAAGAAGTATATGTAAAAACCAAACTGAAATTCAGGTTGGTAAATTTCTTAAAGAAATTTCCGTTTACTAGTACGCAGTTTCAAAAGAAAAGTACACGGAATTTTGGCATTTATTTTCTATTACAGGCATGCTATGATAATAAGTGCGCTCGAGTAGCCAAAAGTTTTTACAAAGTTTTACTGAACTTTACTGCATTTTACTAAATTGCGTTCGTTTACACAAAATTCAGTAAATGAGAACACAAATTGAGAGAGTAAAGTGACAGTTCATGACTGAGTAATGCCGATGTAATGCCAACGTAGGCTGCCCTCCCTCTTGGAATCCCGGTAGATTCCACCATGATACGCCGGCTGCCTATTATTTGCCAGGTATCCCAATAAAACACTTCCTCGTCCCATCCTTACCTTCCCATTGTACTTTCCCGGGTGAATTACTCACTCATCATACAAATAATCCAGACCAAATCTAATTAAACGTTATAAACATTGCATGAATTTTTTTATTAAAAATAATTAAATAACCCTTGAATTTCAAAAATTACAATTCAAAATTTGATTATAATGAACCACAAAAAAGTAAAATGCCAAAAAAAAAATATAACCAAAAGTTACATCTAACTATATTAAATTTACAAATCTATTTATGCTTTATGATTCAAACAAAACTGACAATTTTCTTCCGCTATCTGCAGGTACGGCTTCTCAAGGAAATTCTCTACGACTCTTGGAGGTTCTTCTTTGGATTTCACGGAGGTCGCAGATTTTGCCATCCGTTCGTTAGCGCGTCGCGGTTCGATTTGTACGGGTAAGTAATTGTAACACAAACTAGATATATATAGATTACACTTTGCCTTAAATACTGTTCCTTCTTTTCTATTTCCGGAAAAACTTTGCTGGGCAAAAACCCCTAAACGCTACGTGTTCCTGGCTTGAGCTCAACCCTAACAACAATCGCGCACTCTAGCTAATTTAGCCGAGGACTGACTACACCGGTTAGTATTTTACGCACAAAATAAAAAAAATAGTAGCCGTGGCTAAGATAAATATATATATATATATATATATATATATATATATATATATATATATATATATATATATATATATATATATATATATATATATATATATATATATATATATATATATATATATATATATATATATATATATATATATATATATATATATATATATATATATATATATATATATATATATATATATATATATATATATATATATATATATATATATATATATATATATATATATATATTTATTTTATATATATATATATTTTTATATATATATATATATATATTTATTTATATATATATATATATATATATATATTTATATATATATTTATTTATATATATATTTATATATATATTTATATATATATTTATATATATATATATATATTTATTTTATATATATATATATATATATATTTATTTATATATATATATATATATATATATATTTATAATGGTCAAAAATTAAAACAAAAGAATTTTTTATTTTGTTTTTCTTCTTTTCACATACAAATCAAAAATATTGCAGCGCACAATTGAAATTTTAAAACTTAAAAAAGTTCTCATACATAAACATAAAAAAAATTTTCAATTTTCGGTGTGAATAAAAATAGAGCCATCGGTTTTGGTTATCTGAAATTGAAGTTTCGCAAGATTATAAGACACACATATTTGTAAAATTCTCTTTGTTTACCTTAATATTTAGTAGAATACCCATTATTTTCGGCTAAGCAACGCTTAGGCATTGAGTCCACAAGTTTTTGGCAAGTGCCGACTGGGATATTTTCCCACGCGTCTTGAATTAATGCCCAAAGTTGGTCTTTATTGGACGGATTTTTGCCACGAAGTTTTAACTTAACAATTTGCCAAAGATTTTCTATTGGATTTAAGTCTGGTGACTGTGCAGGCCAGCTTAAAACCTTAATTTCATTGATTTGAAAAAACTCTTTTGCTCTCTTCGATGTGTGTTTCGGGTCATTGTCCTGTTGAAACACCCATCGAAGCGGCATTTCCCACTCAGCGTATGGCAACATGGTGCTACTTAAAATATTCGTGTAATATATTGCGTCCATTTTATCTTCAATACGAAACAATGGCCCCGTTCCTTTGTAAGAGAAACAGCCCCATACCATTATATTTCCTCCACCATGTTTGATGGTTTTAATGGTATATTGGGGACGGAATTCGGTGTTGGGAGGTCTTCTTACACAAAGGCTGCTTCTGTCAGAGTTAAACAAGTTTATTTTTGTTTCATCTGACCACAAAATATTTTTCCATTTGTTTGTTGACCAATTCAAATGTTCTTCGGCAAATTCCAATCTTTTTTGAATATGCTTTTTAGTCAGATACGGAACCCTACGCGCACTCCTAGCTTTCAAATTGTTTTTAATAAAGAATTTTCGAATTGTGGAAGTGGAAACATCCAGGTCATATTCTTTTTTAATGGATCCCTTCTCACATGACGCAGGATTTTTCGCTCTAAATGTGCTGTGATTTTGCTTTTTTCCCCTCTGTTTTCATGCTTGAATTGGTATTTGACCGCATTTTCCACCATTTTCTTAGAGCATCCAATTACTTCCGCTATTTGTCTGTAGCTCTTACCTTCATTATGCAGTCTTTTAATAATAGTCCTCTTTTCCTTACTGCAGTGTTTGCCTCTACCCATGTTGTTTTTTAGTTTATAGTTTTATTTTCACGATTATTTATTATTTATTGAATTTTGAGACTAAGGTTACCTTTTCTTTAAAATTTTTTGACTAAGGTTACCTTTTCTTTAAAATTTTTTGACAAAAAAAGCAAAAACCTCGGAAAACAATATATATTTTTTTATTGGCTCTATTTTATGGAACACTTCTTTTCATTGTTAATATTGCAAAAAAAAAAAAATGACGCGACAATTGAAATAAAAATAACGGCATTCTGTTTACAACAGAAGTAAAAAAATAAGTACAGGATGATTTTTGCATTTAAACCTTAATGTAGGTTTTCTGATAGACAACATCTTAAAAAAATCGTGTGGCTCTATTTTATCGAACATCACTGTATATATATATATATATATATATATATATATATATATATATATATATATATATATATATATATATATATATATATATATATATATATATATATATATATATATATATATATATATATATATATATATATATATATATATATATATATATATATATATATATATATATATATATATATATATATATATATATATATATATATATATATATATATATATATATATATATATATATATATTAATGGTTTTATTTCGTCCGTAGGTGGTACGTGTTTTTGTCCGGGTCGGAATATGGCAAATACCTGGCACCGCCGGGTGTGACGGTACGCTGAGCTGCTGCAGAAATCCCACGTTGGATGCGACAGAGGTGGCGTTGAAGGCTTTGTGTTAGGTGGAATGTTATGGATTTGTTTGAATTTCGTTTATTTTATTTGTACTTTTAAGTTTAAGTTTTAAACACAACAAAGGAGATTAATTAAATTTCATATATTTGGTTATTTTGCATCTTACCTTATTGTTTTTTACTTTGTACACCAAGTTGTTAATTTTTCTGTTGTGTTTTTTTCTGTAAATAATTGTTTCGATTGTTTTAAACCAGCACTTAGATAAATAATTTAATTTTTAACTTTTAGTTAAATAAGTTCAAAATTTGTGGTTTTATAGTTCACTTCATATCAGTTTTCCAATCAAAAATTTTATTTAGTGCTTGTAACTTTTTCTTGTAATCAAAGTTTTTGGTTTATTTATATATTATTTTGTTAACCAAAGTAGTTTCAAATTTGTCTTTTCGCTTTACAATTTTAGACAAAAGGTTTTCTTTTGTTTAAATAATAAATTATTGTACACCACAATTCACTGTTGTTTTTCTTATTTCTTTTATTTCTTGAAGATTGGTTTGCCACCACTTATCGCATCTTACCCGTCAGTCGTCCAGAACAAAAAGGCCTCGTATTTTAAATTTTCTCTATCAAGGGACCCCATCCAATCTATACAAAAACTTAAAAATGACCCTTCCAATAACATTACATTTTTTTTTCTATCTAATTTTTGTTTTTGGGCCTATTGATCACCCCATTTAATACCTGATTGTTGTTATTGTAAATTTCATCTGTTTTATGTGTTCAATATGATTCCTGTGTTTGCTATCAGCTGTCAACACTGTTTTATCATGACAAGCAACTAGAGGGTGCACACTACAAACCCAACCATTCTCGAGTCCATCAGTGGACCTAGAATGGGAGGGAAAAATTGCACTAGTCTGAACCGGTTTAACACTTTCCGGAATTGTGGGTATTTTGTATCTATCTCAAAAATTTAAATTGGTCTGGCCTCCCTATCACAAACAAAAAAAAATTTTAAAACCTGGCAACACCGAATATCTATGAATGAATGAAACTCAACGAAAGAGTTTTAAGGCCGTGTCAGATACAACTTTGTCGCTTTCCGTGACGTTTCGAACTTTGATAGAAAAGTGTAAAGCAAAAGGTGTATGACACAATGAAAACTTTGACAACACTCGCGCATTGCTCCTTTACCAAAAAAAGTAGTTGATAATTTTGCTATTTATTTATTTTTTGTTATAAAAATAAAAGTCAATTATGTTATTTTACGATTTATTATAAATAAATAAATGGCACATACATATTAACCTCTTATTAAAACAGATTCAAGCTCACGATATGTTTCGTTTGGCAATATAATAAAAGAAAATTATTCCAGCTGATTGTCAAAGCAAGCAAAAAGATGAGAGTTGCCGAACTTTTCGCTTCACGCTGCGTTAAAAGTTCTTTATGTAGCATGTTGCGTATAAGTATGTACATTTCATCTTAGATGTCAAAGCGAATCTGTAACGCAACGCGAATCAAAAGTTGTATCTGACATGGCCTTTATAGTACGCGTGATGGTAAGTACGAATTATAGCAAATTAATTAAATTAGAAAGTAGAAAATGTCTAGGAAATTATTTACCTATGAAAGTAACTATCAACATTATCTTTCTTTCTAGGAATCAATGGAGAGTACGACGAAACAACTGGCCGGTAGGTAAGTACAACTACATTGTCATTCATAAAAGATTAATGAATTCTCTATTACAGCCCAAAATATTGGCGACAGGACAACAATGGACATAGCCACTTCTTGGAAGGAGTGCGGTGGATTTGCATCAATAAAAAGGTAAGTGAAAATGCATATAATATGTGAACAAAACTATGCGACTGGAAAACACCTCTGCGCCGTATATGTTGGTTCGCGGTTTCGCCGCTGCCAAAATAAATTTTTACCGTCGCGCGGCCACCACAAAAACTAACGCCGTCAAGTTTTTTTTTGTTTTGCTTGAAAAAGGGAAAATTAATAAAAATTAAGATGTTCGGGAATACCGCGCGGGACATAAGTGATCGAACAGTTAGAAAAACAAAATAATTTATACAAACACTAATGTATTCAAAATATTTGTTTCAGATATCCCGGCTCCCAGAGAAGACAGCTGAAGCGTTGGCCTCTCATCGTTAACCATTAACACCCGGTAAGTTAGCGTAAACAACAGAATTGCAGGGACTAAAACCACCAAGTATATTTAATGCTAGCGCTTTAAATCCTTGGCGAGAAGTACCCCCTGCAAGTTCTTAAAACAAGAAAAATTGTACTCATTATGTTGAACTAAAATTCCAAAATATTGATTTTCCCGATTTTGTTCATTTGCAGGGTTAAAATATTAAGGGACTCTAAAGCTTAGGCACAGGTTAGTCATGTGACCGGTTCACCCCGAAGGTAATAATACATATTTTACTGCAACGTAATATATACTAAAGTCTATTTCTTATTTCAGGTTTCTTATGAAGTTAATCGCTGGGGTTTTTGGGGCTGTTTCCGAGTTAGTTAATGGTAAGATGCTAGACTTAAGATATCTATATTTGATATATATATATATATATATATATATATGTATATATATATATATATATATATATATATATATATATATATATATATATATATATATATATATATATATATATATATATATATATATATATATATATATATATATATATATATATATATATATATATATATATATATATATATATATATATATATATATATATATATATATATATATATATATATATATATATATATATATATATATATATATATATATATATATATATATATATATATATATATATATATATATTGCTAATTCCCCATGCATTTTCAAATACCTATGCCTGTGTATGCTATCTTATAACCCATATTTACGTGCTTCCGTTTATATATGTATATCTTTTTTCTCAAAAACGCGGACGGTAAAGTTAAGTTCGGTTTGCTTTTACGTTTCAACTATTCGGTCCCGATTCGTTTTTATCCTTATGTTCTGCCTACACTTATGGACCATTCGTTCATGATCATACGTGTCTAAGGCTATCTTAATACTGTTTTTCACTCGGTAAATGTGAGCTGAACTTAGTACTGCTATCAACTGCAGTCACATTGCCAAAATGAGCCACTAATAACTTCGTCGAAGTTATTTTTGGGGTCTATTAATTGCGCTTTGTTTAACTCGCTATAATATCGGACTCAGACAAATGTCATCGCTCTAGGTGACTAAGAACCCTTAGCTCTTTATGGCATAGTTCCCCAGAGTGATCATGGGGTTCCACTATTGGAGCGGTGACGGCTACCCATGTAGTCAGCTTAGAAACGTACGCTTATGTCAATAACAACCCAATTAATTCTTCATTGCGAGCAAGAGTGACTTCGTTTAAATATCAGTACCAAGTGAAGGCTGACATTGACCCGCGTGATATGAGAACAAAAAAATAACAAAATGATAAAATGGATAAGCCAAAGGCAAGAACCTAAGCTCGGTACAGTCTTGATTGACTGAGATACAAAGTATAGATATTTGATAACAGGTTTATAGAGAACTATTTCGTTCTATTTTTGCACAAAAGGCTTGGTGATATGGGCAGAAATGTTGGGACTAGGACCACCAAAGACATTAAGCCTACTGCTTTAAATCTTTGGCGGGAAATACCCCCAACAATTTCCCCTGAAGATCTTCTACTTCATACAGGCTTTTACCAATAGGCCGTACAATTCTGCATTTTAAAAATTTGCGGGCTAATTTTGCGTTAAAATTACTTTTAAATACGGTCTGCTGAAAATTCCGCCTAAAAACTTCCTGTCCCGGAATAAATTTAATTTGTCGACTGCGTATATTATACGACTTCTCCCCTCGTAAATAGGCTTTGTGTAAGTTTTCTCGTATTTTCTGCCTGATCAAATCTAATTTCGCTGCCTTTGGTATCACATTAACTTCGGGATCTTCTAGGCTTTTAAGTTTTTGCGCTAGCCTGTACACACTGCCGTGCCCAAACATATTTACGCCGAAAAGCGCAAAATATGGGGTGACTCCAATAATGTTTGTATTGACGATCTTAGTGAGAATTCTATATCAGACAAATATTTGTCCCACTCAGTATGGTCATTTTGTAAATATGAACGTATCGCAGCTATTATCGACTGGTTAACACGCTCCGAAGCGTTGGCTTGGGGAGCGTGTATCGCTGTCTTTACGTGTTTAATTCCGAAATTAGATAACAAGTCTTGAAACTCTTTACTGACAAATTGTTTGCCATTATCGGAGACAATTGTTTCGGGCGTCCCAAACTTATGGAACACTTCTGCAATTAAAAACTTTACCACATTTTTCGTGCTGGCCTTAGGCATTGCCTTTAGCAGAACAAATTTTGTTAAGTGATCAAGCACTATAAATATAAAACAATTCCCGTTTTTCGAGCGTGGGTACGGTCCCAAAAAGTCAACGAAAATGCGTTGAAATGGTCGTACAGATATGCATTCGGCTCCCATTGGCGGTCTTAAAGTAGCGTTGGCGGGTTTTGTTTCCCTACAGATCTGACAATTTGCTACAAATGCGCGAATCTGTGTGTTTATATTAGGCCAGTAAAAGTATTCTTTGACTCTGCGGAGAGTTTTACCAAATCCCCCATGTGCAGCTTGAGGTGGATTATGGCATTTTTCTATAATGCCTGTTATTAACTCGGGTGGAACCCATAACTTCCAAGCAAAGTCTTCACTCAGCGGTACCCCGTCGTACGGCTGTACGCGTTTGTAAACAAACCCGTCTATCAATTTTATGTCTGGTAGCTGATCTGCGTTCTCATTAACCACAGCAATCAAATCTTGATAGCTCTCACCTTTCAACGCTTCCGATTCCAAGTCAATTAAGCTGGCCATGTTCTCAGAAATTTCCTCTGTCATACCGAGACAGGGTGTCTGGCATGACGTTTTTGGCTCCGGGCCGGTGCTCGATGTCGAATGCATATGCTTGCAAATGCAGACTCCATCGGGCATGCCGATCCTTTAGGTCCTTATGTGACATTAGCCATTTCAGACTACTGTGGTCAGTAATCACAGTAAATGGCATTAGTTCGATATAAGGCCTAAATTTTTTGATAGCCAAAACCACGGCCAAACACTCTCTCTCAGTGACTGAGTAATTCCTTTGTGCTGACGTAAGCTTATGCGAAAAATAGGCTATAGGATGCTCTTCACCAGACTTGTCCCTTTGGAACAACACAGCCCCTATGCCTACATCGGAAGCATCGCACTGCACATAAAAATGCCTATCAAAATCCGGATGTGAAAGAACAGGACTTGTCGTGAGGGCCTTTTTCAAGAGGTCGAAAGCGATTTGGGCCTCCTCGGGAAAACTAAACGATTTGCCTTTCTTGAGGGTGTTGAATACTGGTGCCGAAATAGTAGCGTAGTCCGGAATGAAGCGCCTGTACCATCCGGTGGCACCCATAAAACTCCTGACTTGCTTAGCTGTCTTTGGATATGTAAACTTTAAGATGGTGTTTACCTTTTCGGGGTCAGTACTCAATTTCCCTCCTCCTACTATGTATCCTAGGTAGCGAAGTTCCCTGAAACAAAACTTGGACTTAGAGACGTTTATGGTCAAACCCGCCTGTTCCAAACAATCAGACACCTGCTCTAACAACTCCAGGTGAATTCTAAAGTCTGGCGATACAATCAAGAGATCATCCAGATAGACAAAAACTCTATCACGCAGCGCCGCGGGGATCACCTTATCCATCAAACGGCTCTTGCGGCAATTGTCGGCGACTTAAAATTTCTTTTTGTAGCAGGAAATCGTTTTTGTAGCGCCTATACTGTATCAAGAAGGCCTCTTTTAACTCTTGCCATGAATGAACTAGATTTAACCTGCGGAAGTTCCAGTACCAATTGGTTGCCTGACCTTCTAACAGCGAATGAAAATTGCGACAGATGTCCTCAAACGTATAATTATAATCTTGGCGCAGTATATCAACTCTGCACAGAAATTCTTCCGCAGTTATTGAGTCAGTGGTACCATCAAATTTGATGCCCCATTCTGACAAATCGACTGTAGGCTGCCAACTGCTATAGGCTTGTGCTGGCTCTGCCAAGAACTGTTGCTGAGGATGTGAAGTCTAACTCGACTCAATATTTTGCATTGGTGAGTATGCCTGTATATGTTGTTGATAATTACTTGCTAAAACATTTTCATCTCCGACAGTTTGTGCCTGCTCAGGTGGATATTGTGACTGCCAATAAAAACCCGAAGCCATTTTCTACTCACAAGTCTAGATTGAAAAGATAACTATTTCAAATGGAACTAAATAAACAAACCAACTAATAATAACCAAAATTATTAGCAAATTAAATTATTTTTAAAATAATAATTGGATACACTAATAATACCTAATATAATTAGTAACGAAAATATTTCAAGGAACTGAAATGTATGCTACAACTTAATAATTAAAATGAAAAGCGAAAAATAAAAATATAAAAATGCCACTGAAGGAATTTTTATTACGCAAAAACTGGACAATAGGATTTTCAGGTGATGCTGAAAAAAGGTAAAAATGTATATGTATCAATATTAAATTATAACAATTTAATATTTATAAAAATAAATCTTGGTGAAAAACTAATTATTTTGTATTTTTATATCAGGTTTCGCAAGTACTTTGATGTATGGGTGATGAAAGAAACTGGCAGTTCAGTGCGCAAAGAAAACAGAGTGAAAGGATTGAAAGTGGTGCAACTGCTCCTCAGTTCTGAAAACTTTGTAGAAGCCAGGACTACCGAACAAACAAATTACCTCACAAACGGTAATTTTGTTACAAGCGAACTGAAATGGTCTATTGAGCATCTACATATGCATAAATTGGATGGCACTCGAGAGCATGGCACAAATTGTAGCGATGAAGCTACGGCTCTATATAGCCTGACAGCCAGACTCAATTTATACCTGCCCCAAGTGTGATTGCCTCCCTAATCCTTGCCACACCCCTAACCCCTTAGCTGTCGCAACGCGATAGGTAATTTTAAAAGAGTTACCTGCCGGGACTTACAGACTAGTGGGTCAGGTGTATCGCCAAGAAGAGGGACGCACTCAAACGCTATTGCCTGCTAATAGTGCTTAGCTCACCGTTTATGAGGCTTTGACAGTGCTTCTATTGACGTCGCAACGCGGTGAGCACTCTTAAAGGGCTCAACGGGACTTACGCCAATTATACACTACCTAGACCTCCAAACTAAAAAAATCTAAAAATCAAATTTCTCACTTTCGGCCCCACGTTGTTGGGCGCCATTTTTGTAATATGCGTAACTGCTGGTGTCATTATTAAAGTACACAAATGTGTCAGTGTGACCAGACTGTTGGCGGCGCTGGCATGCTGGCTTATTGCTCCGGCTAGAGCTCGCCGTTTCGGGGTGGTGTTCTTGCCAACCTATCCGGCAATAACAGCTACATACAAAAAAAATCATGCCAGCCAATTGTAAAAATAAATTAAAAATATAGGAATAAAAAATGTTGGGAACCCAAAAGTGACCGCAATTACAAACAAATAAGGCTCTCTCACCCAGCACCTCGTACTTACATGTTGGTTTACCTACACTTATTAATGTCGGCCGATGTAATGCCAACGTAGGCTGCCCTCCCTCTTGGAATCCCGGTAGATTCCACCATGATACGCCGGCTGCCTATTATTTGCCAGGTATCCCAATAAAACACTTCCTCGTCCCATCCTTACCTTCCCATTGTACTTTCCCGGGTGAATTACTCACTCATCATACAAATAATCCAGACCAAATCTAATTAAACGTTATAAACATTGCATGAAATTTTTATTAAAAATAATTAAATAACCCTTGAATTTCAAAAATTACAATTCAAAATTTGATTATAATGAACCACAAAAAAGTAAAATGCCAAAAAAAAAATATATAACCAAAAGTTACATCTAACTATATTAAATTTACAAATCTATTTATGCTTTATGATTCAAACAAAACTGGCAATTTTCTTCCGCTATCTGCAGGTACGGCTTCTCAAGGAAATTCTCTACGACTCTTGGAGGTTCTTCTTTGGATTTCACGGAGGTCGCAGATTTTGCCATCCGTTCGTTAGCGCGTCGCGGTTCGATTTGTACGGGTAAGTAATTGTAACACAAACTAGATATATGTATATAGATTACACTTTGCCTTAAATACTGTTCCTTCTTTTCTATTTTCGGAAAAACTTTTCTGGGCAAAAACCCCTAAACGCTGGCTTGAGCTCAACCCGAACAACAATCGCGCACTCTAGCTAATTTAGCCGAGGACTGACTACACCGGTTAGTATTTTCCGCACAAAATAAAAAAAAAATAGTAGCCGTGGCTAAGATAATTATATATATATATATTAATGGTTTTATTTCGTCCGTAGGTGGTACGTGTTTTTGTCCGGGTCGGAATATGGCAAATACCTGGCACCGCCTGGTGTGACGGTGCGCTGAGCTGCTGCAGAAATCCCACGTTGGATGCGACAGAGGTGGCGTTGAAGGCTTTGTGTTAGGTGGAATGTTATGGATTTGTTTGAATTTCGTTTATTTTATTTGTACTTTTAAGTTTAAGTTTTAAACACAACAAAGGAGATTAATTAAATTTCATATTTTTGGTTATTTTGCATCTAACCTTATTGTTTTTTACTTTGTACACCAAGTTGTTAATTTTTCTGTAAATAATTTTTTCGATTGTTTTAAACCAGCACTTAGATAAATAATTTAATTTTTAACTTTTAGTTAAATAAGTTCAAAATTTGTAGTTTTATAGTTCACTTCATTTAAGTTTTCCAATCAAAAATTTTATTTAGTGTTTGTAACTTTTTCTTGTAATCAAAGTTTTTGGTTTATTTATATTTTATTTTGTTAACCAAAGTAGTTTCAAATTTGTCTTTTCGCTTTAAAATTTTAGACAAAAGGTTTTCTTTTGTTTAAATAATAAATTATTGTACACCACAATTCACTGTTGTTTTTCTTATTTCTTGAAGATTGGTTTGCCACCACTTATCGCATCTTACCCGTCAGTCGTCCAGAACAAAAAGGCCTCGTATTTTAAATTTTCTCTATCAAGGGACCCCATCCAATCTATACAAAAACTTAAAAATGACCCTTCCAATAACATTACATTTTTTTCTATCTAATTTTTGTTTTTGGGCCTATTGATCAACCCATTTAATACCTGATTATTGTTATTGTAAATTTCATCTGTTTTATGTGTTCAATATGATTCCTGTGTTTGCTATCAGCTGTCATCACTGTTTTATCATGACAAGCAACTACAGGGTGCACACTACATTGATGACGCAGCTAATTGTGTACGGTTGATAAACCAGGATCTGCATCAAATTTACTTATGGGCATCTGCAAATGGATTAAGTTTAAATCCCAAAAAATCAGCTGCTTTAGCCGTGGGAATTCCTAAAAACTTCGCAATGTGTCTCCCACCAATACATATTAATAATACGACCATAAGCTTTGTAGAATCTGCTAAAAACCTCGGTGTAATATTTAATAAAGAACTCAATTGGTCAGATCACATTAAAATAAACTGTGGGAAAACCTTTGCTATGCTTCGGAATCCTTGGATGACACAATATTTCACACCGATTCATATCCGGATGCTATTAGCCAAAACTTTTTTATTGCCAACTCTTATGTATGGTTGTGAGCTGTTTGCTAGTTGCGATGCTGTAAGTAGGCGAAGGCTAAATGTAACATATAACACCATTGCTAGATATGTATTTGCTATCAAAAGGAACAGAAGCATATCACAATTTGCAAAACAAATATATAGTATAACGTTTGATAATTTGCTAAAGTGCCAAACACTACTGTTTTTACATAAAATTGTATATAACCAGCAACCAACCTACCTGTTTCGAAAAATAACCTTTTCTAGATCGAATAGAGGAAACAGGATAAATAGCATAAAATATACTAAAGCCATCTCTGCGCAACATTTCTTCGTTAATTCAATTCGTCTTTGGAGCCAGCCTCAAATACAAGTCATAAACAATGCAAATCATTTTAAATCTGCCATATTTAAGCACTTTTCGTAGTAATATTCTACTATTTGCAAACATATGAACAAACGTTTATTATTATTTATTTTTAAAAACTATTTCCTATTTATTCATGTAATTTATTCTAAATATTGTTCTTTTTTATTTTTTTATTTTTTAAATTAAATTTGTGAACATGTTACATACATATGCCAAATACTAACCAATACTATAATATAAGACATGTTCTTGTTGTATTGGAATTACCTTATAAATAAATAAATAAATAAATAAATAATTGTGTACACAAAATAGCAGATGTGCCCTGAATCAAACCCCCAATTTTCGTTTGATTCAATTTAGCCGTTTAGAGGGTATACCCTCCATAGGTAGAAAATCGTAATTTTGCCCTATATAGAAATTTAAATTTCTAAAATCTACAAATATAAATTTATCAATATTTTGACACATATATTTTGCGTTGCCAGATGTTAGACTATCTATGAAAGAACGGAATTGAAACATTATTTCTTCATACGCTGTAAAAAGATTAATGCCCCGCACACTTTCAATATAATTGTTAAATTTTTCATTATGTACAATGATATTGTTGATGTGTACGTCATATTGGAAAGCCTATCAATATATTGGCCATAATCAAAAGGCTTGATTTTCATTGCACAATCAGGGATTGTGTAATGTATTGGTGACGTTGTGGAGTGCTATATCTACTATTTCAATGTCAGGAAAATTCTGCAATATTTTGTTTGAAAGTATTATGCCATTTATTGCATAGTATACGTCAAAGCGGCAGATATATGTACGATACATATTCGGTGATATTGTATAATGAATGGGCCGCTAAAAGCTGTGTTCTCACTATGTGTATTTGCCATATGGAATGTCACATTTTCACATGGTAAATTTGTACATATATTCTGAACCCCTTCAAACAATAGCCAGTGTTATTTCTCTGTGTACAGTACACATGATTTAGAACGAGTTCTATTTTGAAGTGACAAAGCATCTGACATCAGCTGGTTTTTAATAAAGCAATTGTTTGCGGACAGGAAATTGAAATAAAATAATCATTAAATTAATAAAGTATTAATTAAATAATATAAGTGTAAAATTATACAAAAGAAGTATATATAACAATAAAATATATTGTTACGAAATGAAAATGCAGATTCAAATGTAACGACACAAACTGACAACCCGATCATTATCTGCTTTATACCCCTAAATCACTGTAATAAAATCAAAACCTGGCAACCAAGTACCACAATTAAAGTTGGCATCACTCGACAACTGCCAATAGAATTCAAAATAACGGAAAATGGAAGTTTCCGGAATCTTCAGGAAACGGTAGCTAGAACTTTCAAGATTATTCGAGACTGCTTAATCGCAATTACAAACAGTGACATTAAACTTAAACTGCAAGAGATGTAGACTTGATGACAGCGTAATTTGTTAAGTTGCAAGCATTAGAGTATGTGTGTGTGCGAAGATAAACAAACAGAAGAATAATCTCATGCATCTACACACGCACATACATTGCACCATAGCAAGACCAAAATGATCATGCCGTACACTTAAAGATGAAAAGAGACCTGAATTACAGTACAGTTAAAGATAAAGAGAGACGGCTGTATTCCAGAAAGTTAGCGAAGTTACCAGAAGGTTTTATAATTGACTATATAAGGGGAGGCTGCCAGACGACATGGATAAGTGTGTTTTTAAACTTAGACGAGTAAACATCGCCAAGAATAGTTAGTGTGTACATCGCGTTTAGTTGTACGTGTTTTTAAAGTAATAAATAAAGTGTTACTGAGAATTTATTTGTAAAATAAATATCTGTGTTTTATTTTATTGCAATTCAACGAATCCTGTGAAAATAATAAAACCGTTTTTATGTAAAGGACTAAAAACGTAACAATTGGTGTCAGAAGTGGGATTGCAAAATAAAATAAAAAGGACATTATTAATTAATAAAATAAAAAAAGGACATTATTAAATAATAAAAAGGACATTAAAAAAAAATATAGAAGCCATGAAGTTTGAAGAGCTAAAAGTTGAGCAGCTAAAAAAAGAGCTGAGTAAGTTGGAACTGCCAACAACAGGCAATAAAGTGGAACTTCAGAAGAGGCTGATAGATGAGTTCAAGCAGCGTGGCATCGACATCGGGACATACGAATTTGAGGATAAAGAGGAAATAGAGGTACGTACTCGTGCCACGACAAGCAGCATGGACTTAAGTACAATGTTCGCCGCTATGATGCAAAAATTTGAAGAAACATCTAAAACCACAAATGAGAAATTTCAAGAAACATCTAGAGTGAACAATGAGAGAATGCTGGCTGAAGTTCAAGAAACATCTAGAGCTAACAATGAGAGAATGCTGGCTGGAGTCAAGGCCGAAGTTCAAGAAACATCTAAGGCCACAAATGAGAAACTTCAAGAAACATCTAAGGCCACAAATGAGAAACTTCAAGAAATTTCTGAGGCCATAAATAGAAGAGTAGATGGCATTGAAGTACAAGTCAGCAAATTTGACGAGAAACTCTCAGAACTAGAGAACAAACTCCATAGCCTAGAAATTGGCGGCGTCGAAGTGCATGTAAAAGATGTGGACGAGAAATTACATGAACTGGAAGCAAAAATTGTTAATCTTCAGTGTCAAGGAGGGCCAGTGAGAGTTATTCCAGAGGCTTCCAGCAGAGTAAAGACGCCTTGTTTCGATGGCAGCGCACCTTTGAACATCTTCAAGTTCCAGTTCGAAACAGTTGCCAGCAAAAATGGTTGGAACAGTGAAGAAAAGGCCATAGAGCTGATTTTGGCCTTAAAAGGAGCCGCAGCAGAAGTACTTGAAACCGTACCAGGGAGCTGCAGAAATAATTTTGATGACATAATGGCGGCACTGCAGCGGAAATATGGTGGCGAACATAAGCGAGATATATACCGCATGGAATTGCGATGTAGAGGACAAAAGCCCAATGAGTCTCTACAAGATTTCGCAATGGAAATTGAGCGGTTAGTGCAGCTTACGTATCCAGGTGAAAACCACCCATTCCTGGATCATGTCAAAACAGAGGCGTTTGTTAATGGCATCCGTGATCCTGACATCAAGCTTGCAGTGTGTGCTACACAAAAGGCTACATTCGCAGAAATGGTTTCATTTGCACTAGCTCAGGAGACTGCTAGGGTGATTTGGAAGCCACAGGTGTGCAAGGTGCGGAACGTGGAGGTCATTGCCGAAAATGAGAGTGATCTAGTCTCTAGCATCAAGGAGGCAGTGAGACAAGCATTGGCGGAGAAGGACGGCAAAGTAAAAGCTAAGTGTTATAACTGCGGCAAAATTGGCCACTTCCAGCGCAACTGCAAGGCGCCAAGAAAAAGAGCCAGATCTGTTTCGCCACCAAGGAATAGTAAACGGGTGAACCAACAAACAACACAAGAGTCCCCGTTAAACTAAAACGAGCTAGCACTAAGGGGCAAGAGCTAGCTCCCACAAACGACGGCCCCACAATCTCCATATCAGTAATGCAGCAGAAAAATAGCAACCTTACTGCATGTGGATACATCAACGGCGAAAAGCACATCTTCACCATAGACACAGGAGCGTCGCAGTCAATAATCAGGCCCGATATAGTGAAGGGGAAGTGTGAACCTTTAAGGAATATAAGACTACGTACAGCTACTGGGGAGCCTGCCACTGTCTACGGTAAGACTGAAGCGAAGGTGACTATAGCCAATATAAGCGTGAAACATGTGTTTATCGTTGCCGATATTGTTGACGAGGTTATTATTGGAGCCGATTTTATGATAAACCATGGCATCAACCTGCATATGGGGCAACAAGTGATGATTTGGCGTAATGTTGAAATACCGCTTGATGTTGGATATGACAATCAAACGCACGTAAGGAAACTAGTTGCTATTGAAAACCAGACGATACCACCGCAGTCTGAATCAGTAATATGGGCACGCATGGAGGGAGATTGTGAGGACAATCGGTTGTGGGTAGTAGAGCCAACAGAAATTAAGAGCGAGCTATTAACAGCAAAAGCCCTCGTAAAAACTTGCAAAGGAGGGAAGATCCCTATAAGAGTACTTAATTTATCAGGCAACAAAAAAGTCGTCAGCGGAAATTCTGCTATAGGCCAATGTACTCCACCAGAGGCAATAATAAACTGCGAGCGAAAGCCTGAACGTGGGGAAATGGGTAGCAGAATTAGCAGCTCCTGATAGAAATAAAGCTAAACAGCTGCTAAAAAGGCACACCAGCGTCTTCACCTTGAAAGATCAAAGCCAAGGGAGAACGGCAATAGTGAAACATGAAATAAATACAGGCGAAGCGAGGCCGATCAAACAGCCACCCAGAAGTGTACCCCTAGCAAAACGGAATGAGGTAAAAGAACTTGTTCATGAAATGGAGCGGAGTGGTGTAATCGAGCCATCTTCAAGTCCTTGGAGTTCGCCCGTTGTCTTAGTCAAAAAGAAGGATGGCAGTACGAGAATCTGCGTTGACTACAGAAAGCTCAATAACGTTACTAAGAAGGAAAGTTATCCACTACCAAGAATTGACGACACCTTAGACACGCTGGCTGGAACGAAATGGTTCTCCACGTTAGACCTACAAAGCGGATATTGGCAGGTGGAGATTGCAGAGAAAGATAAGGAGAAAACTGCTTTTAGCGCGAGCGATGGATTATGGCAGTTTAAAGTTATGCCATTCGGGCTCTGCAATGCTCCAGCTACTTTTGAACGCCTAATGGAACGAGTGCTGAAAGGACTTCACTGGAAGACTTGCTTGGTGTACCTTGATGACATCGTCGTGATGGGAGAGACTTTTGATGAGCACCTCAAAAATTTGGCAGAGGTTCTTCAACGCATATCATCAGCTGGTTTAAAACTTAGCGTCAAGAAATGTGCATTGTTCCAGAGAGAAGTAAAGTATTTGGGCCATCGAGTTACAGCAGACGGAATCTCAACGGATGAAGATAAAATACGAGCAGTAAAGGACTGGCCTCGTCCGAAAAATCTTCATGAACTGCGCAGCTTTCTGGGCCTTTGTACCTACTACAGACGCTTTGTACCAAATTTTGCCAACGTCGCTGCAAGCCTGCATGAGCTGACCAAGAAGTCGAGGCCGTATCACTGGGGCGAACAGCAGGAGAATGCGTTCCAGACACTAAAGGATTTACTGAGTACGTCACCAGTACTAGCCTACCCCATAGCTGGAGAAAAATTTTTGCTTGATACCGATGCGAGCGGCTATGGCATAGGAGGTGTGTTGTCGCAAGTAGTCAATGGCACAGAAAAAGAGATAGGCTCTCAAAGCCTGAGAGAAACTACTGTGTGACACGACGTGAGCTTTTGGCAGTGTTGGAGTGCATAAAACACTACCATAAGTACCTGTATGGCCAACACTTTACGCTGAGGACCGACCATTCTGCATTGAGATGGCTGTTGCAGTTTAAAAATCCTGAAGGGCAGCTAGCGCGGTGGATTGAACGTCTTCAAAGCTACGACTTCAGCATCGAGCATAGAAGGGGTGTAAAGTATAACAATGCAGATGCTTTATCACGACGGCCCTGCAACTTAGAGTGCAGACATTGTGTTAAGGCCGAAAAGAAGGAATGCGTTATTGATGTTCGGCTAACACACATCGATTCCGATGAGGACTGGTCAGCGGCACAGAGGAACGACACCATATTGGCGACAATTATAGCAGCCAAAGAGGAAAATAGAAGACCTGCTCGCAATGAAATATCAGCTGAAAGCCCACTTGTGAAATCTTATTGGGCTCAGTGGAATAGCCTGAAGCTGATAAACGGGTGCTTGTACCGCGTATGGGAAAGTGCAGATGGTAAAATGGCTTCCAACCTAATAGTTGTGCCATCCTCCAAGGTGAATAAGGTTTTGCACGAGTTCCACAATGGTCCTAGTGGCGGTCATCTGGGAGTGACAAAAACGTTGGAGAAGCTAAAACAGCGTTTTTATTGGGTTGGATGTCAACAAGCCGTAGCCGACTGGATAGCAAACTGCCCACAGTGCATCGCAGCAAAAGGACCAGTAAGAAAAAGTCGAGGACAGCTACAGCAATACAACTCGGGTGCACCATTTGAGCGGATAGCAATGGATGTAGCAGGTCCTTTTCCCGTCAGCGACGCCGGGAGTCGCTGTTCTTGTGGTGATGGACTATTTTAGTAAATGGCCAGAAGTATATGCCATACCCAATCAAGAAGCTAGGACAGTTGTGAATGTATTTGTCAACAACTGGGTACGTCGCTATGGTGTTCCAATAGAATTACATTCTGACCAAGGTAGAAACTTCGAGTCTGCTATATTCCGTGAAATGTGCGAATTATATGGGATAAAGAAAACCAGAACGACGCCGATGCACCTACAGTCCGATGGCATAGTAGAAAGATTTAATCGTACTCTAGAGGAGTACCTGCGAAAAGTGGTAAGCACGCATCAAAGGGACTGGGACGAGCACATTCCCAAATTTTTGTTGGCATATAGGTCAGCTGTACATGACTCGATATCACGAACACCTGCTAAAATTGTCTTCGGGACGGAACTAAAATTGCCTGGTGATTTGGAATTTGGCGTTAAGCCTACACCAACAAGTGAAGAAGGCACCAGCTTTTCCCAAGAGCAAGAAAATTTAAATGAGCTACATGAATTTGTACGCAACCGAATTAGAATGGCCAGTGACAAGATGAAGGCTAGATATGACCGAGCTGCAAATTCTGAGGGATTCAATGAGGGTCAATTGGTTCTACTTTACAACCCACAACGAAAGAAGGGATTGTCTCCAAAATTGCAGACTCATTGGGATGGACCGTATAAGGTTATTAAAAGGTTGAACGATGTCGTCTATAGGATACAGAAGTACAACAGCCCAAGGTCCAAAATGAAAATCGTACACCTGGAACGACTGGCGCACTATGGAAAAGGTGATTGTGTGCCTATTCGGGACGAACAGGCTTAAGTGGGCGGCAGTGTTACGAAATGAAAATGCAGATTCAAATGTAACGACACAAACTGACAACCCGATCATTATCTGCTTTATACCCCTAAATCACTGTAATAAAATCAAAACCTGGCAACCAAGTACCACAATTAAACTTGGCATCACTCGACAACTGCCAATAGAATTCAAAATAACGGAAAATGGAAGTTTCCGGAATCTTCAGGAAACGGTAGCTAGAACTTTCAAGATTATTCGAGACTGCTTAATCGCAATTACAAACAGTGACATTAAACTTAAACTGCAAGAGATGTAGACTTGATGACAGCGTAATTTGTTAAGTTGCAAGCATTAGAGTATGTGTGTGTGCGAAGATAAACAAACAGAAGAATAATCTCATGCATCTACACACGCACATACATTGCACCATAGCAAGACCAAAATGATCATGCCGTACACTTAAAGATGAAAAGAGACCTGAATTACAGTACAGTTAAAGATAAAGAGAGACGGCTGTATTCCAGAAAGTTAGCGAAGTTACCAGAAGGTTTTATAATTGACTATATAAGGGGAGGCTGCCAGACGACATGGATAAGTGTGTTTTTAAACTTAGACGAGTAAACATCGCCAAGAATAGTTAGTGTGTACATCGCGTTTAGTTGTACGTGTTTTTAAAGTAATAAATAAAGTGTTACTGAGAATTTATTTGTAAAATAAATATCTGTGTTTTATTTTATTGCAATTCAACGAATCCTGTGAAAATAATAAAACCGTTTTTATGTAAAGGACTAAAAACGTAACAATATATAACCACTCGGCTGTTTTATGATTGTTTTGCTTTATAGGTTATGTCAAATGTACGTAACATACCAACAGGTGAACACAAAAATTATAAACCTTATGTAAACCGCAAATTTTGACATACACATGAAATCACATGTGTATAAAAAAGTGACATTCCATAAGACAAATACACATAGTCAGAACACAGTTTAATCAACTATATACATATTTGCAATAAAATTGCAAAATTTTTCATGTTGTAGAATAATACCTTCATTGTGTATTTTTGATATTTTTTTGCACAACCAAGTAAACTGTGTAATCTGCTGTCAACATTGTTCAATATATTTTTAATTTTGCTTGTAGCTTATGTTTGCTATTTATTGTGAGAGAAGTTGCGCCATATATAATTTGAAAATATTGTGCAACTTATTGAGTAATATAGGGCAAAACGACAATAATATAAATAATAATGGCGCATATTCATAGTCAGAACAAAGTATATTTTAAGATTTTAAAACCACTATTTTGTATAGCAATACTGGTTTTAAATTCCTAAAGTATACTTTGTTTATGACTATGAATATACGCCAATGTATTCAATAATGGAAAGTTTAAAATATAATTATCTTTTAATGGTTATCGCGATTTAAATTTTTAAACATAGTGGTTTTACTTGTATTAAGCTATGTTTCTACTGGTCTGGTTTTGAATAAAACATGTATTTTTATATTAGAAAATATGCACATTTTATTCAAAACCAAACATATTATTACACCATTAACGAGTTTCCTAGCATTATCTTTTTTGCCACTAAAGATTATGCTCCATATTCATAAAATTTAAAATAAGTTCTAAATGCGTAGACGACATAGTGACATTGGAACGGACAGCATGGGCAATAAACACTTTTGGACCCTATAAATCACCGGGACCGGATGGTGTTTTTCCAGCCATGCTGCAGAATGTCCCGGAGCGCGTACTAATGTCTCTGGTAAATATCGTTAGAATATGCTCTTTTAGGAGGATTATACCGGAAGGCTGGAGAGAGGTTAGGGTCATCTTTATACCCAAGGCGGGTAAGACGAGCCACTCCAAGCCGAAGGATTTCAGGCTGATCAGTCTTTCGTCTTTTCTTCTGAAGACACTGGAGCGACTGATCGACCTGCATCTTAGGAAGACGATTGATACGCGCGTCATCAGTGGTGCTCAGCATGCCTATATAAAAGGCAGGGCTGTTGAGAGCGCGCTTCATGATGTGGTTGGTGTTATTGAGCGGGGATTGCAGCATAAAGATTATACCTTGGCTACGTTCCTAGATATTGAGGGAGCCTTTAACAACATTAGCATAGAGGCTATTAGGGAGTCGTTAGAGCTGCTCGGTATTAGCAACTTTCTGGGCGAGTGGATAATTCTCATGCTTAGCAGCAGAATCATCAACTCAGGTATGGGAGGCGCGAACCTGAGAAAAATGGCGACTAGGGGCACGCCACAAGGAGGAGTTTTCTCACCCCTACTGTGGCTGCTGGCGATGAACGAAATTCTTAGGCGTTTCAACAGGAGCGGCCGGAAGATAGTCGGTTATGCGGACCACGTGGTTTTAATTGTAACGGGAAAATTTGTTCCCACTATCAGTGAAGTCATGTAGTCGGCGCTTGATGAACTATCTTCCTGGGCCAGCAGCAAGGGACTGGGGGTCAACCCTGAGAAGACTGAGCTAGTCCTCTTTACCAGGAAATACAAATCAGACAGATTTGTACTGCCTAGGATTTGAGGGGTAGAGCTAGGGCTCGCGAAGGAAACCAAATACTTGGGTGTTATCCTGGACAGTAAACTTTCATGGATGAGGAATACTCAAGAAAGGCTAAAGAAAGGACTAAATGCCTACTATGCATGCAGGAACTCCGTTGGAAGGAGCTGGGGTCTGCAACCGAAGGTGGTAAACTGGATTTAGACATCTGTTGTCAGGCCGGTTGTTTCCTATGGTTGTATGGTGTGGTGAGAGGTGTTGAGGAAGGAGCTAAGGTGCAGAGGTGCACCTCTCTGGGGATCACAGGTGCCCAGAGAAGCACACTTCAAGCTGCCTTGGATGTCACTCTTCACCTTCTTCCCATAGTGGATTTTGTGGTGAGAACGGCAGCATGGAGTCTCCTAAGACTATTAGAGGCAGGGTTGGCGAGGACAGGAGTAACAAATCACACAGCAATCCTAAATGAGATCAGTTTTAGCGGGAGACCTCCATAACTCATGGGTTTACGGACTCTAAGGTCGCTGAAATTGATTTTGGCAGGACACCCTCATTGTTAACTCCGGATAGCAACTTTTGGGTCGAATCTGATAGGCTTTATGAGGGTTGTGCGGTCTTCACGGACGGGTCCAAAATGGGAAAAGTCACAGGAGCTGGTGTCTATATTTTGGGGACGGACATTCGTATGTCTTTTAGGCTACCGAACGAGTGTAGTGTTTTCCAAGCTGAGATCCTGGCGATCCTCAGCGCTACGGAGATAGTGGTCACAGATGTGTCTGAGGGCGAGGAGGTAACCTTCTATGTCGACAGTCAGACGGCGCTAAAAGCATTGAAGGTCGAAACTAGTTAGCGACTACAGGAGAGCCCTCTACTTGCTTATGGACAAATATAGTGTCTGGTGACTATGTTGGGTTCCTGGCCACTGCAATGTTGAGGGAAATGAGACTGCTGATGAGCTGGCAAGATTAGGGTCAGCGTTAGATGAGGAATTGTGTGGCAGATCGGCTAAAATATCGATCGGTCATTACTATAGGGAGCTCAGCGACTGGGTGTCGAGCAGGGCAAACCGTTCATGGGGGATGAGGGAGGATTGTAGTCTCGAGGGTCATGTGGCCAAAACTTGACTTAGGTAGATCCGAACTACTACTGGGTATGAATAGGAAGGTGATCGGGGTCTTAATAGGCGTATTGACTGGTCAGGGCGAGGGCCAGCCTTTGTGAGATTGGCACTCCAGATTTTTGTAGGATGTGCAAGGATGAGGAGGAACCAGAAACCATTGAGCATGTTATGTGCCATTGCCCGAGGCTGCAACAACACAGGCTTAGGTGGCGCGGCAGACATTTTCATGAGAGCATTAGTGATATCGCGAAGTGCAAACTGGAAGATATCAGGTATAAGGTGGCTTAATGGCAGATAACAGGGTTGTTTTCTTGGTACGGGAGGGGTTTTCCATAGCGGGTACGAATAGAAGGGAAGCACAATGGATCCAATTGGGTCTCCGAATGGATGTGCGGTATAGCACTACCCTTCCTAACCGACTTTGATTTTGTCGTGGTTTTAAGAATATGTCTGTTTCTGCTCGAAAAAATAAGTCAGAAAAATAAAAAGCGGAGGGAATCTTTGATATAATTTCCTTCTGTATGCTTTTTTTGTTTAAAAATTCACAAATAACTTATTTTCGGTACCTGGTTATTTTTCTGTCGTGCTTCATCAGAAACTGCACTCTCGTCAAATGTAAACTAATCTCCTTTTCAAACGAATGTAACAATATACTTTTATTTAATACATACATACATTATTATAACAATAGATTTTTCTTATAAATATTTATTTATATACCTGCCAATATTTGTGCCTCTATTTTTGAAGCTCTTTCGAAATAATCTACCATCAGTGGATACACTTCGTCATATTGTTCACTTTTCCTGCGTCGAACACCATCTCTATAACGCTGTAAAGCTCCGGATATTAGTTCCAACTTCTCGCGTTCGTTTGTATGACCCTCCAGCCACTCAATCAAACGTTCATTAGACCAATTAAGAGTGGTATGTGGGGATTGTAACTCAAGGCCGGCATAACCAAATAACAACAGCAAAATGATATATGAAGGCACTAAAGAATCGGGACCAATTGCCTGTTTAATCAATTCTGATGGTTTCTGAATAATAAGAAATGACATGGCTCGTAGTAATCGAGCCGAAAAGCCCAATTCATAAAGATTAGTACACAATGGCTTAAGGGTGTTTTCCATATGCAAACAATCGTTCTTTAGTCTTTGTCTACCAACTTGACTCAGAGGTCTTAAAATACTAAGATTATGTATAAAAAAATCTATACATCGTTTGGCCACCTCTTGACCACATCTCAGTATTATATCCTTGTCATCATAAGTTAAGATATGATTAGTCCAAGAACGATTTATAAATTCTTGCAATTCCTTCATATACATAGAAGGCCCGACAGTAGAAATCCTTTCCGAATTCAATCCGGGCTCGCGGTGTATACTTAAAATAATAATGTTAATAGTGGACACTATCGAATCCATAATTTGTTGCAATATTGTGCTTATCAATAGCTCTGCTTGTTTCATCGACTTGGCAATGTCTTCCTTAGCTGTTGATTGTGATTTATCAAGTTGTTGTCCCAAATCTTGTAACATACGTTTAGTAGAATCTTTAAAATAAAATAGTATATTTGCTAAAAATGTATTTTGAATTTGTTGAGTGTTTGGCAAATCAACGACTTGCACAGAATCTGGGCCCAGTTTTATTTGAGATTCCAGTTTTGAGCAAAACTCTTTGCTGCACGATATAAAAACTGCGGCTACAGCATTGCTGAGACGCGTGTCTACTAAAGCAGCGCTTAATTCAGCAGAAGCCACTCTTATGAAATTATCAACGGTTTCATTGTTGGGTAAATCCACACCAGCCATACAGGCTTTCATATTGGAACCACATTTACTAACATATCCAACCTCTAGAGGAGTAAACAAATCATCATCAAACAAAAATTCATAATTTACCCTTTGTTCTAATCCTCTAACGGAACTAAGTAATTTAGATAAACCTTCTTGTAAAGTTTGTGTTATATGAGCTGGACACTCGCTAAATGATTTTCTTAAAAGATCTTGCACAGCTTGCCAAAACTGTTTACTAATTGTTTGCTCGGCATTAGAAGCTGCAGAACTAAACTGTTGGACTTCTTCCAATGCATTTTTAAGCATTTGCATTTGTATACAGTATTCATAAAGTTCATCATAAAGTAACCAATGTAATGACTTCCAAAATTTAGCACGAAAGTTTTGTGTAGTCGTTAGTTGCGGTGGTTTTCCCGGACCTCTAAGTGTAGCAGTAAATTTTGGTGATGTAGATATGGTTTTATCATTTTTATTTAACATTGATATATCGTTACCAGCAAAACATCCCTTAAGCGATTGCTCCAAGTCGGAAATAAAGGTTTTTACAAGATTGTCTAACGAGTTTTCCAAAGTATTGAAATTTATAAATATCTAAAATAAAAGTTAATTATATCTATGCATTTTTACGATTCCTAATAGTGTTTAATTTACTTTAAGCGCATTGCAAATATGTTGCTTATTTCTCTCTTGTAATCCGGTTAGCAATTGCATTTGTGTTAAATTGCGTATTTTCTGTCGGGAGTTTATTACATACGTTCTAGCTGACTGAACAATTTCAATTTGCTTTAAGACCGGATCTTCAATTAGCTCGTTTAATTCATAATGTAACTCGGCCTGTTTAAGAACATCTTTAGTGCCCCTCAACTTGGTGGTTAAGATAAGCATTGTTTTTGAAGATCTTAATAGGTGTGATAATTCATGCAAACGTGCTAAAACTTTTGATTGGTTTTCAATAACTTGATATTGATGGTCAACTTGGTTTTTAAGACGATAACCGGAGTGACGTATGCGTTCAACATCGTCGGCCAGAGAGTTTAAAGCCGCATCAAAACGACCGGCATGAGTTGCTTGCTGCAGCAGGGCACCGTGTTTATTTCGCACTTGTTTTTGTAGCTCCTCGTTAATATTATTAAGGCGTTTACTTAATTCCTGGATTTGATCGCCAATAGTAAGGTTCAAAGCTGCCAAAGAAGCTGTAATGTCCTCCATATTGTCAATTTCGGGGTTTTCAAAATGTGTAGTTTCAACCCTAGAAAAGAATTTATTTGAAAATTTCATATATAATTTGTATACGACACAATCTATAATTATCAAAATTACATTTCCCACGATTTAAGACGTTTCCTTTATAAAAATTATTTTTATAAAATATTTCATGACACAATAACCCAGCAAACACGAAGTCAAATCTTTGAAATAAGATAACCCTACAAGAAATGGATAACCGAAACTAACCCATAAAAAACAAAACGAATTAATATCAAGTGGCCTTATCATTAAAACACCACATATAGAAAGTAGGTGTACGACTATTTTTATTTGTGCTTTGACAGTTCGGGTTAAAGTATTTCTCTTTTCTCATATAGAGTTTGACTGGTTGGGTGTAATCAGCAGATGAATATCTGTGATGATAAGGCTACCTGGTACTGAATTCGCCTTGATAAAAAATTTTTTTTACTAACACACTCGCAACAGTTTTATATTGAATTCATGCTACCGACGTTGCCAATGTTGCGGTTTTCCTAGCAAATTTGGATGAATTTTTCCCAGTTTTTTTTAGTAGGCCATGTCTAATTTTGAGATTACGTTAATACGTATTTTTTTAACAAAGCTTCATATAAGATGGTAAAGAGTTCTATAAATCAAAGACGCTTCATAAATCTAGCAAAATATATACTAAATTAGTTTTATAAGGTTGTCAGTTGCAACGCTGATTGCTACATATTGCTTACATATGTTAGAGTAGGACAAATAATGTATATTGCAGGGCTGCATTTCTCGCGTTGAAAAGAATGTAAAAGTTTATAGAGCTTTAAATAGATTTTTTAATATAAAAATTAAAACTTGTGTATCAAAAATATAAAAAAAATGTTGGTGCTAAAAATGAAACAACAAAATAAAGTGTTTATTTTGTTTCAACGAGGTGGACCTCATGTTATTTAATAGGACGACAAGATATTTACATATTCTAGTACAATGTATATCAATTATACTTATTTATATATCTATTCTTAAAATTTTAGGTATTTTCTAGCAGCAAGGAGCCTTCAAGTTTGGAAAAGCCGTTAGGAAGAGTGGACAAGAATGAATTATTAAAGAATAATATATGTGAACAGAAAGATTATGTATAAAAATAATAAACTTTGTGTTTTCTTATATCTATGACTAGTTAGTGCTAACCAATATTTTGGTTAGGTGTGACTAGTTAGTGCTAACCAATATTTTGGTTAGGTGTGACTAGTTAGTGCTAGCCAATATTTTGGTTAGGTGTGACTAGTTAGTGTTAACCAATATTTTGGTTAGGTGTTGCTGGTTAGTGCTAACTAATATTTACGTAAGCATTGACTAATAAAAAGCAGCAGAGTAAGCAGTACAGATATACGTTATGTAGTCGGGGGAATCAATTAGTTAGAGGAAGATGCAAAATCACACGTATACAAGAGTTTCGGTTAATTTAATCATTTTGCTCCTAATAAACTAATAGAAAGTTTAACCAATAAACCCGTCAGCACTACCGGTTACATAACTAGTTATATAACCAGTAGTGTTCTTGTAGGGGACTTTATCATTTGATATCATGCATAATTCTCAAATCTTTTTCAAAGGCTTCTGTTTACCACTTGAATTCAAGTTGATAATGATTTGAAGATACACATTTGACAATCAGTTGTTTGTCAATTTGATGTGGTGTTATTCTCAAATTATAAATCAACGTGGAAATACTGTTTAAAGCGAAATATAAATTGGAAACATTTTAACAATATGACGATCAAACTAAGTTACATATATATTACAACTATAAAAAAATTACATATTTACTGTTTGCTGGCTTGTGATCAAAAATTAACTATCATTATATTGATAAAAATATAATAAGAAAGAATTTAAAAATGAACTTACAAACAAAAAATTGATTTCATTTATGTTCCACATTATATTACAATGCACATTTGAAAACCCTTTAAGAAATACATTTGAAAGTGAGTTGATAATAAATCAATTTCTCAATTTGAAAATAATTTCCCGTTTTTGTTGAGAATGCTATGTTTATAAAGTTATTTTCAAATCAATTTCAAACGTTTATCGTTTGCCAAAAGGTTTGATTTCAAATCATTCTTAATTTGAAATCAAGCCTGCGTGTTTGTTGGGAATACAGGTACATGCATTAGCACAAAGCAAATTAATATCAAGTGGCCTTATCATCAAAACAACACACATACAAAGTAGGTGTAGGACTATTTTTATTTGTGCTTTGACAGTTCGGGTTAAAGTTTTTCTCTTTTCTTATATAGAGTTTGACTGATTGGATGTAATCAGCTGATGATCATCAGTGATGATAGGGCTACCTGGTACTGAATTCGCCTTGCATAATCCCTTCTTCTTTTCATAGCCAAAGGCGTCATTCATATAGATAAACAAGCTTACATAAAAAGTCGGCGACAGCTTACCGAAAAAATAGTCGGCGGAGGCTCTTAGTCGGCTTCAGACGACTAGTATCCGCCGGGTATAATTTTATATATATAATGGGTGATTTTATAAGAACTATCGGAAAGTAAAAAAGAAAAAAACACATAAAATTCAGAAAAATGCATGAAATATTTATTTAGATCGATAGTTAGGTCGATATAATTTAATGTTTGAAGATTATTTCATGCAAATGTTGGCCGCGGCTGCGCCTCAAATGGTCCATCCGCTTAGTCCAATTTTGGCATACTCTTTCCAACATTTCGGCCGGTATCTCACGAATAATGTTGGCAATGTTGGCTTCCAGTGCGTCAATCGAAGCGGGCTTGTCGCTATAGACATTAGCCTTAACATAGCCCCACAAAAAATAGTCTAGAGGCGTTAAATCGTACGATCTGGGCGGCCAATTGACTGGTCCCAAGCGTGAAATAAACTGTTCACCGAACTCGCCTCTCAATTGGTCCATTGTTTCGCGTGCTGTGTGGCATGTGGCACCGTCTTGTTGAAACCACATGTCATGCAAGTCAAGCTCTTCCATTTTGGGCAGAAAAAAGTTTGTTATCATCGCACGGTAGCGCTCACCATTCACAGTAACGTTGTGATTCGCATCATCTTTGAAGAAATACGGCCCAATGATGCCGCCAGCCCATAATCCGCACCAAACGGTTGTTTTTTGTGGATGCATTGGTAGCTCTTGCAATGCTTCTGGCTGCTCTTCACTCCAAATACGGCAGTTTTGCTTGTTCACGTATCCATTCAACCAGAAATGAGCCTCGTCGCTGAACACAATTCTTCGATAAAAAAGTGGATCTTCATCTAACTTAACAGAGCACGCACTTTGGTAATAAAATTCAATAATTTGCAAGCGTTGTTCGTTTGTAAGACGATTCATGATTAAATTATAGACCAAACTGAAGATGTTTGACAGTGACACAAGATACAAAACGTGCGTGAGCTGTCAAAACTAGTGTTGCCAAAAAGATAATAGCAAAAAAATCACTCGTTATAAGCAGTATGTTAACATATAGTGATCTCGTAAATGCAGCAAATTTGTGCAACCGATCTGCAAACTATTGCAAGAGTTATAAAAATGCTGACGTAGTTGCAGCAATATGCAGCAGCACTGTCAATTGTTTGCGTAAAGAAACTTTTGACGAAGAAAACTATTGGCAAGTGATGGTTTTTCGAACGCATAGCTTTGATTACTGCACAATTACTGAATTAACGAATGTATCCAAATTATTTCATTTCATTTAAAATACAAATTTAGTGATTTTATATTATGCTCTTCACAAAAATGGATCCACACTTTTTTGTGTTATCATGAATAAATAATTGTTTTTTCATCTATTTCCTAATTGTCAACCTCCATATAAAAACACATACATATTTTTAAATGTGGAGTTTAACAATTAGAAAATGCAATGTTGTTGTGTAAAAGTTAGGCTATTTTGTTTTTTCAGGCATGGATAAAAACTGATAAAAGATATTAATTTAGCTGCCTTCAATTATTTATTTTAAGGGCTATCAAAATGCTTGACAAGCGTGGTCATAGTATGTGTAAAATTTCGTTAGTATTAGTGACACCGAAGACGCTTCATGGAAAATCTACTTGGTTTTGATTTTTCGTCAAGCACACGTACACGAATCTGACATATGGTTGCAAAATCAGAAACTGAACTAAATTAAAACTATCTTAAATTTTTTTGAAAAAAAGAAATTAGTAGTGGAAGTTGTAAAGATAATCATAAATTAACAACCAAAACATTTATAGCCGGCTACACATGTAAGCCGATTTAAGACGCTTGGGTCGGCGGCGGCTCGATTGCATAAAAAAGTATGCGGCGGCTGTTAGCCGACTCTGCACTCGTTTTTGGTAAATGTTTTATTTTGTTTATTTGGCAGCAAACTTTATAAAACATTGATATCACAGAATGGAGTTGTCTATGATTGATATTAAAGTTGAATTAAAACAAAGTACATACATAAATTACAAATAATACACAACTATATTCATATGAAAAACGTTTAAATGAAGTGAAAGTATCATTAAAACCAAAAACACCTTAAGTATAGATCTTTGCTGATAACATTTGCTAAATAAGACAAATAGAACAAGAAAGGCATGTCTTTCCTAAGAGGTTCTTTAAATTATGTTTGGTGTACCACCAGTGTATTGGGAAAGGGCGCTACTGGTTCTGTTTTCCAGGTAATTAAGAAATAAAATGTAGATATGTATGCATGCACATATGTGTGAAGCTTTGTATATTTGTTGTTACTTTGTAATCAATTAAACAGGGTGTCAACAAAATAACCGGAGAATCGGTTGCCGTAAAAACATTTAACCCTTATAGTCACATGCGTCCCCCAGACGTTCAAATGCGTGAGTTCGAAGCTCTGAAAAAGGTGAATCATGAAAACATTGTAAAGCTTTTGGCCATTGAAGAAGACCAAGAAGGACGTGGTAAAGTGATTGTTATGGAATTATGCACAGGTGGAAGTTTGTTTAACATATTGGATGATCCAGAAAACTCCTATGGCTTACCAGAACATGAATTTTTATTAGTTTTGGAACATTTATGCGCCGGAATGAAACACTTAAGAGATAATAAATTGGTACATCGCGATTTGAAACCGGGTAACATAATGAAATTTATTTCAGAAGATGGTCAAACAATATACAAATTAACTGATTTTGGAGCGGCTCGCGAGCTAGAAGATAATCAGCCATTTGCATCATTGTATGGCACTGAAGAATATCTGCATCCCGATTTATATGAAAGAGCCGTATTAAGAAAATCAATAAATCGTTCGTTTACAGCCAATGTAGACTTGTGGTCTATTGGAGTAACTTTGTATCATGTCGCCACTGGTAATTTACCTTTCCGACCCTACGGTGGACGTAAAAACAGAGAAACAATGCATCAGATTACAACTAAAAAGGCATCAGGAGTAATATGTGGCACACAGCTATCTGAAAATGGTCCCATCGAGTGGTCGACTACTTTGCCACACCACTGTCATTTGTCCGAGGGGCTCAAAACTTTAGTTACTCCACTACTTGCCGGTCTATTGGAGGAAAATCGTGAAAAGACTTGGTCGTTCGATAGATTCTTTCAGGAGGTTACGCTGATTTTACGCAAGCATGTCATACATGTATTCTTTTCAAATCGCACTAGTTCGGTTGAAATATTTTTGGAACCCGAGGAACAAATTGAACATTTTCGTGAACGAATACTTATTCAAACTAAAGTGCCTTTGGAGAAACAAATTTTACTGTTTAATAATGAGCATTTGGAAAAGAGAATAAATCTGCATACAACGGGTGAGATTAATGATTATATACATAGATTACAGAGCGAAAATTTCATATGTTACAAAATGTGCATATTAGTCTGCATTTACATTGGCGATTTTTGTCGCTGCAATTCTTACTATGTTGGCAAGAGGGGTGACAGGAATTCAAAGACGTACACGTATGCTTGTACTCTTGACTCGGTTTGTTTATTCATTCGTAATATAAAACTGTATAAACAATGTGTACACATAAATATGTACATACATGTATAAATGGTAAGAATTGCAGCGGCAAAAGTTGCATAATGTAAACGCAAATGCAATTTTAAAGAAACGACAAAAATCGTACAATGTAAATGCAGACTTACACAGCGTCTTCACGACACATTAAGTATGAGATAACTATGAGATAAGAAGTAAATATAAAATAAAAAAGTTGGCGGCAACCCATATTTTCCGAGTTATGGGCCTCTGAAGTTTTCATATAACTGTGATTATCTTCTCTATGTATGTAGAATAGTGGCTCCGCTGAGTAAAGATTCTCTGCACAGTCGGCCTTCGGCTTAACTATTTTCTCCTCTATGTATGTCGAATAGCAGCTTCGTTGAGTAAAGCTTATCTGCACAGCCGGCCTTCGGACGGGCTTAGAGATTTTCTTCTCTATGTATGTCGAATAGCGGCTTCGCTGAGTAAAGCTTTTCTGCACAGCCGGCCTTCGGCCGGTCTTAAGGACTTTCTCCTTTATGTATGACGAATAGCGGCTTCGCTGAGTAAAGCATTTCTGCATAGCCGGCCTTCGGTCGGACTTAAAGGTTTTCTCCTCTATGTATGTCAAATGGCGGCTTCGCTAAGTAACGATTTTCTGCCTAGCCGGTCTTAAAAAGTTTTCTTTCTATGTATGTCGAATTGTGACCACATCCGTTAGAAATATTACGTATAATCACAATTTTGTACTAGACCTTAAGAGGTCAATAACTCGGAAACTAAGGCTCGCCACCAATTTTTTTATTATTTTTTTTTATTTTCTATCGGATAAGGTATTTTTTCTTTCTTTTTTTTTGAGAAATGTGATGCGTACTTTTATCAACTTTTTAATTTATTATTTTCTTCTTATTTTTCAATTTTCTATAAGATAGGCTATTTTTTTTATTTCATTTGCACCTAATTGGCTAAACTAGATTTAAGCCCAAATTTTTATTTATAAATCAATTAAACACATTTATTCAATTATTTAACACAGAAATTTTATCATAAACACTGACACATGCACACCAATTTATTTTCATGTAGGTGTATTTTTGACAGTTCGTCTCATAAGATCGTTGTGATTAGGGATGTAACGAATACCGATACCGATACCGATATATCGGCGATACTTCAGATTTTCCGATACATCGGTATCGGCGATATTTTACTGTCGATACGACGATACTTCAACAATTTTTTTCAGTTTTTTTTAAACAAATTATTTATTTTTTTGTTAATTTTACCAAGAACTAAATTCATTTCGTTATTTTTTAAATCTTATTAATATCAATTTTAAAAATTAATAATATTTTACGCTGTTATTTTGCAAAAACAATACTTTATTTATTGTTAATTTTACCATGAACTCAAATTC
Organism: Panzeria rudis; assembly: GCA_956483635.1. Taxonomy (NCBI): domain Eukaryota; kingdom Metazoa; phylum Arthropoda; class Insecta; order Diptera; family Tachinidae; genus Panzeria; species Panzeria rudis. Next base: position 85,999,696 of record OY101449.1, read on the forward strand.
AATTCGTTGTTTTTTAAATCTTATTCCCAGCAAAAAAAGACATTATAAAGAAATCATGAAAATGTAGCAGTCGCGATCCGGAAATATTGCGAATTTGGATAATTTCTAATTAGTTTCACATTTGCTTGTCATTGCAAGAAGTTCTCTTTTTCCATTACCAATCACCGAATTTGAAGTGATGTTAGGGCAAATTTCTTTTTCGGTGTTCTATAATGATTCCTCAAATAATTCTGGAAAAAAAACCGAGTGACCGCTTTTGAAGACACAGTTAATCAGTATGATTTTTCAGATTTATATAGCAGCACTGATGTCAATACTCAACTTACTTCTTTGATGAGTTGTGTGAATATTTTGTATTCACTGGCCCCATTGAAGAGATTTGTATCTCGAGCCTTAGGAGACGAATGGTTTAACACGGATGAGATAATTTTCCACCTTTCCCTAAGGGATTTGGCTTATAGAGCGTATGCTAGAAACCCTTCTGATCGTAATCGTAGGGTTTATTGCAAAACTAGGAATAAATGTAAGAAAGTTATTCGCAATATCAAGAGGAATTATTTTTTGGCGAAGTTTAGAAATCACAATACGAAAGATATGTGGAATATGATTAGATCAACTGGCGGTATTGGGTCCAGACAGGATGTGGGCAATTTCAACTCGAATGAGCTTAACAATGAATTTTTATCTTATAGAACTACTGATACGAGGGATCCCTTTAATTCTGATCTCGACTTTAATGAGTATGGTTTTTCATTTCGTGCTATTGATTTTAATGAGCTATGTATTGCTTTGAATTGTATAAAGTCTAATGCATGTGGTCCTGATGATCTACCCTTAAAGTTCATCAAGTTGATATTTCCAATAATATATAGGCAATTGCTCTTTCTTGTTAACAACATTTTGACATGTTCTATTTTCCCTAACGAATGGAAAGTGGCTTAGGTTGTGCCGATTGGAAAAAGAAATTCTATTAATAGCATGGATGACTTGAGACCTATTTCCATGCTCCCCATTTTATCGAAAATTGTGGAACATATTGTTAAAAGTCAAATTATGGAATATTTGGATAGTAATGGTCTTATAAGCCCGTATCAATCTGGTTTTCGGAAAGGTTACAATACATCCTCACTACTATTGGGGCTTACTGATAATATCAGAATAAGTTTAAATAGTGGACATGTGAGCGTTTTGGTTTCGTTGGACTTATCTAAGGCATTTGATCGTGTTAGCCCTTGCAATCTAATTGTTAAACTATGCAATTATTTTGGTTTCTCCCGTATGGCATGTAAATTCTTTTATTCTTACCTGACTGGCCGACGCCAGTTCGTTACTGTAAATAATAATTCCTCTGAGTGTATGACGGTTACTAGTGGGGTACCACAAGGTTCGGTTTTGGGTCCATTACTATTTATTTTATATACTAATGATATTTTTTCCGTTATTGAAGGGTCTTCTTGCAAAGCTTTTGCCTTTGCGGATGACATTCAACTACTTCTCTCAGCTGAATCTAGATTTGTGGATGTTTTGGAAGAATCCATTAACACTGTATTATTGAATATTGTTAATTGGATGTCAAATTCAAATCTATGCATCAACCCTTCGAAAACAAAAGCTATGTTGTTTAAACCACCTAGGTCCATGTATAGCATTTCGGTTGCCATTCAAGGTACTCCGATTGAGTTTGTTGAAAAAATGAAGTGCCTGGGATTGATAATTGACGTGAACCTTAATTTTGGTGACCACATCAATTTTATAAGCTCTAAAATTAATTTTACTTTAAGACGATTGTATTCGTTAAACCTTTATCTACCTCTGTTTGTTAGGAAGCGTATGGCTCATGCGTTGCTTTTATCTAATATGTTGTATTGTGCAGAAGTTTTTACTGGGACAACTGCCTATGTCATGAATAAATACCAACTTCTTATGAACAAAATAGTTCGTTTTGTTTATTGCTTGAAGGTACGCACTCATATTACAAGTTATGTAATAGACTTCTTGGGTTGTGGTTTCAAGAATTTTATTCATATTCGTTTGCTTTTACAATTTTATAAGATAATAAAAAACAATAATCCTCAGTATTTACGTGATTTTTTTCTTTTTTCGCGCTCTGTGAGGAATCCTCAGTTATTATTTCCGCGCATTAGAAATTGTATTCTAGATTTTTCGTTAGGATAGCGAGAATTTGGAATAATTTGCCACAGGATTTAAAAACGTTTCTATTTTCTACCGTAGTTTTTAGGAACAAACTTTTGGAATATGCTTGTCATAACAATATTTAGTGCTTTTGATACATGAGTTTTCTATTGCATTAAGTCTGCAAACCATTTATACATATCGACAGCTTATTATTATAATTAGTTTGCATATAAACACTGGAATATGCATTAGATAGCAGCAAGTCAATGATAAGCTGTCGATATATTGTATTGAATATATTGGATATATATTGAATACCTAATCATGCGTTTTATGAGATAAAAATCTTAATTATTATTCGTTGGGTTGTCTACATTTCAAAGTTGAAACGGTTAACTCTACCCTCTTTACTGTATATACTTGATCGGATATATTCTATTCTAGAACATCAATTTTATATTTATATACATAAATTTTGTTCTATCATGTAAATATTATATTTCTTTGATATTAGTGAGATTTATATATTAATTTAAGTTATCTTTTTTTAAGCAATATTGTTAGCAATATTTAAGCAATATTGTTACTAACCATATACGGCCTTCATGGGCTCGGTTAATTAAATGAATTTTTAAATAAAAAAAAGAGTTAATTTCCAAGATCCTTACTGTTCCACCAATATTTCATGGAACATACATCAACAAAATTACACTCAAATAATGATAATTTTTCGAATAGACAAAATATTATAAATAAAACAAAAGATTTTGTTAGTAATATTCTATTTGATGAATACTGTTCCGAAATGTTTTTGAAAATTGCACGAAAAACAAAACCAAAGCTAAAAAAATTTCTAATTTGATACTGTCGATTTATTTGGAAAAAACTATCGATGTATCGAAATTAAAAATATCGACGATATATCGCGACCTTAGTACTGTTTTGGCCCACCGACCATTTAAAAAAAATTGAGTTAAGTATGCGGTATATATATTTTGAATACCTTCTTTTTTTGAATACCCTCTTTCGCGAAATTGTTCCTGGCTTCTGAGATATCAAGCATTCATTGTGCTCGATATAATAATTTTTGATAAATTTTTTGTAAAAGAAAAAAAAAATTTTTTTTAATAAAAAAATAAAAATCAGAAATCAAGTAAAATAGCAAGTTTCTTCAATATTAACTTTTTATTCCATGTAAATATCTTTTCTAATAACATTTATACGCTTATTTTCAATAAAAAGTAGAAACTTTCATCTCAATAACAAGTTACTCAATACACAGCAGAAAAACAACAAAGAAGATTTACATAAAGTTTTCTCAAAATATATCCGATAGAATTTTTTTGTATTCTCACCACTGCTTCCGACGTATGTTTGGAAGAAAAATGTACATTTTTGTGAACTTTCATCAATCCGATTAGCAATTAACATCTTTTTACTGAAAGCAAAATATCTTCTTATGTGATCCAGTAGCCACTTTTTTTATTTTATTTGTAAAAAGTAGCTTTTGTTGCTCCATGTGTATACTAACTGCAGTGTATTGAGTAACTTCCCTACGGTAAACGGAACTGACACAAAACAAGTCACGTGACCGGTCCCCAGGTGGTTGGGACCAGTCCGAGTTCTAACACTTCCTATGAAGCGGACCAGCCATTTTTACATGGGGATGGCCTAGGATGGGGTTAATTGATACTTTGTATGCACCTTGTAACTTGTCGCTGAACTATCTTATAGAGTCCTAATCGGTGTAAAATAATAAAGATTATATAAATATTCTTCCAAAATTCAGCTGTAATTATCGATTAATTTATTTTTTTTATTGTTAAAAATCCAACTACCAATTGTATTTTATTTTTTAGTGGTGTCTTTGATAGGATTCGAACCGATAACCTCCGGCATGCCAGGGAAGTACACTACCCACTCCACCACAGGGGAACATATATTTCAATGTTATAAATACCAGTTAAGCTGGAGTTAATATCTAAATATAGTTGCGGAACAGGTTCCTGAGTGGCATGGCAGTCTCATTGAAGGTAGACAATTAATATTATATAGATACTATGTGATAGGCCTTAGATCCAGGTACATCGAATTTGTTCAGTGCCGTTTACCACAATACTAGACGGAGTACCAACTAAATTTACTGAAAATGGTTAATATGTGACCATTTACACAACATGTCTTTTTTCACAATTCACTACTCCTTATTTTTGGTACCAGTCCCATTTTCTCGTCATAGGACGAGTACTTTTAGATCATTTGCCACCGAATTTTCCGCAGGGTTGTTACTTTTTATTGAAAATAAGCGTATAAATGTTGTTAGAAAAGATATTTCCATGGAATAAAAAGTTAATATTGATTAAACTTGGTATTTTACTTGATTTCTGATTTTTATTTTTTTATTAAAAATTTTTTTTTTTACAAAAAATGTATCAAAAATTATGATATCGAGTACAATGAATGTTTGACATCTCAGAAACCAGGAACAATTTCGCGAAACAGTTTTTGGATTCTGAAAGAGGGTATTCAAAATATACCCCATACTTAACTAATTTTTTTTTAAATGGTCGGTGGGCCATAACAATACTAAGGATGTGGCTGTGTTTTTTTCAAAATCGACAAATATGGACATTGCGCTTATCCAGAGAACCACAGATATATGATATGCTTGCATTTCGATGGCGCTAAAGTTATCTCATCAATAACCCTAAGTCTATACCTGATATATTTTTATCATGACAAATGTCAAACTTTATATTGAAAAATATTTTATTTTATGTTAGCTGTTTTTCCTATATGGAATTTGACATTCGTCATGATAAAATTATATCAGGTATTAACGTAGTGTAATGTGTGAAAAGTTTGCAACCACGATGTTTGAAAAGTTTCCCTCAAATCCTCTTCATTCCGGTTAAGAATTGTAGCATAAATAATATGAACTAAATATGACTTTCTACCCGTATTTTAAATTAAAATTAATTTTAAGTTATTCCTTTATTTTACTTTATATTTTAAAGCCAACAGTTTTCCTAAAACGACTACGGAAAATCCTATATTTTTGTACAGCAATGAAGATAACAATGTTCAATTACCACAACAGTTAGATTTGCCTAAGTTCCCGGTATTTCCAAGCAACGTGTCGGTGGAGAATGATGCTAGTCTAGCAAAGGTAAGTGTACATTTCTTATTAACAAAACTTTCTTCATTATGTAGAATATTTTTTAGATCGTATATGTAGTATATAAGTGGGAGCAGATGCGAGTAAAGTACATATCGCTTATTTGCTGCAATAACGTCATAACTCGAAAAAAAAAATAGTTTTACAGAAAACGATTTTATTAGCGGTTTTCACTCTTGATGATAAAGTACCCTTGTAGATCTTGTTAATGTAGTAGATGTAGTTAAAGTATTTCCCCCATATGCAAAAAAAATTAAGTGTCTTTGAAATGTATGTTAAAACAAAATTTCCATAGAAAAACCGGTTTTAACATACATATCAAACACACTTTATTTTTTCTTGCATATGGGGGTTAGTATTTACCACAGGCAACAACAAAAAGTACCGAACTTTAGTTTACCGCGCTTTGGTTAAAAAACAACACAAAAAGCTGTAGTAAACACGCGTGTTAAATTTACCAAGACAAAACATTGGCGAAAAACCAAACAAAAAACAGCTGACCCATTAATTTTTGATGCAAACGAAAAATAGACACGCTTTCTGGTGATAAATCTTAGTAAATCTATCTATATATAAAATAGGATGTGTGTATGTATGTAACATATGGACTCCAAAACGGCTTTGATGAAATTTTCAGGGAATCTTCACAATATTCAGGCGGGTGACACTGTGAAGTCAGATTTTTGATTTTCGGTCTGCGGGCGGAGGGGCGTAGCAAAACCCAATTTTCATATTGCACCACCAATGACCTATCGGGACCAGAGTAGCAAGCCGTAACGGCGCGACTGGCGGCTAGCCGATCAGCCAATTTTTTTAAACAATCCGAGCCGCCGCCGAAACACTCGGCTCAGTCGATTTTTTTTTATCGCTTTTAGTTCAATTATTTTAGCTTTAGTAACTATGGGTGAATTCGTAAATGCAGCAAATATGTGTAGCTGGTATGCAAACTTTTGCAACACTAATAAAAATGCTGCCGTAGTTGTAGCAATCTGCGGCAGCACTAATTGCTTGTGTAAAGAAACGTTTTCCGAAAAAAAATATTGCCAAATGATGGTTTGCGCTATTACTGAATTTACGAATGTACCCTATGTACTTAATAAAAACAATTACACATGTTCTGCAACTATTCTATTATTATGCTGTATCTACTATAATATATTTCATCATAACTCGCGAAAGGTTCGTTTGATTTGAATAAAAAAACAACAGAACATATTTTTTGTCGGTTTTAAAATCTCATAAAAAAATTAAAAAGAGTAAAAATTTTAAATTGTTATCATTTACTAGAAACGAAATAAGCCCAAAATTAATAAAATCGATTTAGAAATGTCGATTTTATTTGCAATTAAGTGAAGGAACTCAATTGAAAAAATCACAACTTCCATACAAAAGAATAATTTTAATTTGGCTGTGAGTATGTGGTTAATTGTAAATAAAACCCACCTTAGATTTTAGCGATTTTGTCTTATTTTAATCCTAATATACGTATCTTTCTAATATGTGTTAACAGTTTTAAATTTTTTGCCCTCTTAACTTTTTATGAGTTTTTGAACACGAAAAAGGTTTAAATTTTCATTAAAAAACCAATTTTTCGTCTGAAATAGTTCGAAATATAAAAAATTTATATATACATAAGGGGCCAATCACATATTACGTAACGCTCCAGGACGGGGGGTGGGGCTTAGAGATTTGTTACGGATTAGATACTTTATACCTTAACATTTTGTAAAATGCGTTACGTTGTAAAACCTCCGAAAATAGCGTTACGTAATATGTGAATAGGCCCTAAGTGACCTAAAGGTAATTTTATTCCGCGAATTTTTTAGTTTATACATATATTCAAAACCGTTCGCGAGTGATGATGAAATACGTTAGCGTGAGCGCTCACTGTTATTAGTAGTAAGTACTCTTACATGAAAAACAGCCTGTATAATTACGATGAATGCTTTTTTATTGTGAAAAGCATACATAAACGTATTGTATAATATTAGAAATGTAGTTTTGTTGTTTATATGAATATCTCGAGATCAGTGAGAGAAATTGAAATAATTTTCTCAGGCGTGGTAAAGAGATTCATATAGAAGTCAAAAATGCCAATTTGAGAAAATAAAATTAAATTATTATATATTTTTTATGGTACAAAACTTTATTTTTCCTAAATTTTTAATATTTCCAGAAAATCGGCGCATATATCCACATATATGAATTTTTGTCAAAATTTTTAGTCCTATCTACATTATAAAACGTTGTAGTTCGCACAATTTTTTGTAAGCCCTTCAGCACAAAAAATATTTTTAAAATTAACGATTTTAGGCCATAGCCGAATGTAGGGTATATGTCCAATGAAAAAAATAATTGGCGCTAAGCACATTGTCGATAGATTGGATTTGCGATGTGATTAAAGAGTGATAACACATTCACAAACAAAGTTTCTTACTAAATTGAAAATAATGAAGATAATTAAAAAAAAAACTTTTTAGGTCAATTTGAAAATTTTGATTTTTTTAGCCTTTTTCTCAGACAGAACTGCATACCAGGCTTTAAACAAAAATTGTGTTAGTTTTTCTTTTCAGCTGCGTGTTACCAAAGAGAAAGTCACCTAAAAAGTTTTCAAACCTTCTTATGGCAGCCTGAAATTCAGGCAGAACTGCGTACTAGGCTTAACTGTTTACTAGGCTTTAAACGTTAAATACGCGCTTATAAGACAAATAAAGTGGCAAAAATATGCAATGTGAAGACTTCAAGGCTTGCATATATGTTTTCTTTGCGGAATTTCAATAAATAACCAAATAACAAAGTAAAAATTACTATTACAATTGCATAAATGACTTGGTTTTACACACACACAAATTCGGCGTCAAGCCGTTCAGCCGCCGCCGCCGAAAATATTTGCCCTTCAGCCGCCGCCGAAATTTTTTAGTCGGCTTGCTTCTCTGATCGCGACCTTACTGCACGTCTCCACGCGCAATATTTATTTCCGAACATAAGAAATAACATCGGCAGAATAACAGCACAAATATGTTCAGGTATAGGCTTATGTTCTGAGCTATAGAACACGTATTGTGGTATTGGACATAAATTTAAAAAATTCACTGTGAATGGATCGATGTTTTTTGTCTTTATTTTAATTTATTTAATTTTGTTTAAAACTATTTTATTTTAATTTGCTTTATTTTATTTAAAAAACTTTGTATTTTTACCACAGCTATAAATTTCTTTTGTTTAATTCACGCAAACAACAAATGCCAATCAAATTTGACAGCTTATGTTCAACATTATTTCTTGAACAATTATGTCGCAATTTATTTGCAAATAAATGTTTCTGCGGTCCACACGTGAACATATGATGGTGGAAATAAAATTTTACCGATGAGAATATAATTATTTCCAAGTTTATTGCTCGTGGAGACTCCAAGTTAGTATTGTTTTGGCCCACCGACCATTTTCAAAAAAATTGAGTTAAGTATGGGGCATATATATTTTGAATACCCTCTTTCAGAATCCAAAAAACTGTTTCGCGAAATTGTTCCTGGTATCTGAGATATCAAGCATTCATTGTGCTCAATATCATAATTTTTGATAGATTTTTTGTAAAAAAAAAAAAATTTTTTAAATAAAAAAATAAAAATCAGAAATCAAGTAAAATACCAAGTTTCATCAATATTAACTTTTTATTCCATGTAAATATCTTTTCTAATAACATTTATACGCTTATTTTCAATAAAAAGTAGAAACTTTCATCTCAATAACAAGTTACTCAATACATAGCAGTTAGTATACACTTGGAGCAACAAAAGCTACTTTTTCCAAATAAAATAAAAAAAGTGGTTACTGGAGCACAAAACAAGATATTTTACTTTCAGTAAAAAGATGTTAATTTCTAATCGGATTGATGAAAGTTGACAAAAATGTATATTTTTCTTCCAAACATATGACGGAAGCAGTGGTGAGAATACAAAAAACTATCGGATATATTTTGAGAAAACTGTATGTAAATCTTCTTTGTTGTTTATCTCCATTCCGACTTTTTGGCATATGGGCTAAGCCAATACTAAGGTCGCGATATACATATATTTATTTTTTTTCATTTTAATTAAATTTTTTTTGAAAGCCGTTGTCATGTTTTTCAAAACGAGATATAAAACTCTTAAATCGGTTATGTATTTCCGAAGATATTTACAAAAAACCTGTTAATAATGATCCAATATCAAAATTTTAAAACTTTCGAAATGTTGCATTCAAAAATCCGAGTTTTCGGTTTATTTACAAAATATTTACATCATTCGATAACACAAGATATTCCGCGCTTACTAAGGTGCAACATTGTACAATAATCAATCGATGATAAACAACTTTGTGTACTCATGCATTTAAGATACCTACATTTTGTGCACATTTTTGAGTTTTTTTTAAACGCTTATAAAAAATAACGGTACATTCAAACGAACTTTGCATTCGATTTCTCACCTTGATTTGTTTTGCTATAAGTGAAATCAATTTAGTAAATAACAAGTGTTTTGCGATTTCCAATAATAAAATAACTTTACAAATTATTTTTAATGCCAATTCATCAAGCAGTTAATTTGATTACTGTGGTTCCAACAACCAATAAAATGTTATAAAAGTAAAAAACAAAACACATCATTGTTCCTTTTGCACGATTACAGTTTACTAAAATGCCACCAAAAAAAAAAACAGCCATTGCTAAAAAAAACCACCGCAACACGGAAGCAGAGGGAAAGAAGAGCCGCTGAATCAGCTGAGGAACGCGAATCACGTCTTCAGGAAAATCGCGAAAGGACATCTACGTCTAGAGCCGCAGAAACGGAAAGAGAACGCGAATCACTGCTTCAGCAAATGCGTGACAGTGCAGCTTCATCTAGAGCTGCAGAGACACCCCAACAGCATGTCGAAAGACTTGCTGCCAATCGCTCCCGAATGGCCCGATCAAGACAAAGAATCGATTTAAAGTTGGCGGCATTTCACTACAATAGGGACGATGACTACTGCAATCACAAGGACGTAGTGATTGGCGCAATGGACAAAGTTTGCTTACATTTTCGTGCTCTGAAGTTCGCTAAGGAATCCCCGAGAATGTGTTATTCGAACGGTAAAGTTGTTTTAACACCAATGATTGAGCCGCCTGCACCCCTACAAAGTTACATTTCTGGCGCCAATCCGATTTCCAAGCACTTCCTTCAAAACATCCGAAACTACAACTCATGCTTTCAAATGACGTCCTTCGGAGCAACTAATATCATCAACAACGCCGGTGAGATGCCCACCTTCAAAGTGCAAGTCCAAATCTACCACAGAATTGGATCGTTGCTTCCACTTCCCAATGATGATGCCAAGTTCCTCCAAATTTATTTCACTGGCAATGAAGCTACAGAGGTTGAACAGCGTTGCGCAGTCAGTACTGAAGTCAGACGGGAAATCGTTTCGAGTCTTCAAGCTATGTTACACGAACACAACAACCTCATCCGTCTATTCGAAACAGCCCTAGACCAGATGCCGGTAGATGATTATACGGTTGTGATAAGAGCTGACAAGACACCGGCTGGTGAGCATGAGCGGCGCTTCAATGCACCGGTGATAGGTGATGTCGCAGTTGTTATGGTCGGGGTGAGGATGGGTATCATTTCAACGTAATGCAGATGAACCCCAACTCAAATGGAGAGTCGATAAAAAAAGTTTCCTGTATGGACTTTTATGCCTATCGCCTTGTGATCAGGCCAAATGAATGTAATTATTTGTTGAAATGTCGTGAAGTCTTCCATCAATTCATTGTCGACATGTACGCGAAAATTGAAAGTGAACGTCTGCTCTTCATTCGGTTGAATCAGCAAAAGCTACGCGTTGAAGAATATGTCCACTTGCGTGATGCGATCGCCAATGATGGAAACGCTGCGAATATCGGCCAAATGGTGAGCTTGCCAGCGACATACACAGGCAGTCCGCGACACATGCACCAGTACGGTCAAGATGCTATGACATACGTGCGCAAGTATGGACGGCCAGACCTCTTCATCACTTTCACATGCAACCCAGCATGGAAAGACATCACTGACCTTTTATTTACCGGCTAAAGTTCAACACATAGACACTATATCCTCGCCCGAGTATTCAAACAAAAGTTGACAAGGCTGATGGACGTGATCACCAAAAATCACATATTTGGCCATTCGACATCGATAAACAGGCAGTAAAATGTCCAGACAATTTTTTTAATGCAAAATAAAAATGTGAACGGTTCAAACTTATGCAGAAATTTCGGCCCTTATTATAAGTTGCATTCGATGTTCGATCTTCGATGGCTATCGAAAATCGAGTATCGAATGTCAAATTCGTATTATGAGCTGGCAGCACTGTCGAAAATTTCGTTGTACAACGAGTTCTCAATCGAAAACAATTTTGCTTTCGATGCGGTATGGCAGTTTGTAAAACTTATTGGAAATGTAAGTACTTGTCAATTTTTTGTTTTTTTTTTTTTGTCAAATGCCATTTGTTTTAATTAATTAAATTTTATTGCGTTCATAGTATTTACATAATTTACTTATAATAATATATGCATACATATTTACAAAGAGTTTAAGGATTTTTCCTTTTTCTGCTTAAATATAACATTTTGTTTAATGGTGTATTTAATTGTAGTTTAATATAAAAAATGGAGGCGAAAATTCACAAAAACCCTTTGTGAAATTTTTAATTAAAACTTAAAACTACTTAACTTACTAATCTAAGGGAGGGGCTAGCTCAGCTAAATGATCGTATTCCGAGTAGGAACATTTAATATTAAAGTTTTCATACAACAAATATATCTTGACCGCCACCAAATCAACATCAGCAACTTGGTGCAGTCTTGCTGTGGAATATAGTCTAGGAAGATTGTAAATTAATTTTAGAAGCTTATTTTGTAGAACCTGTAGCCTTTTTACGTGGCAGTTTGCACTTTTTGCCCAAAGGGGAGCTGCATAAAACATGACAGCTTGAAATATTAATTTGAAGATTAACATTTTGTTTCCTATGTTTAAAGCTGAAGTTCTATTTATTAAAGGGTAGAAAGTTCTTATAAGTATGTTGCATTTATTAACCACGTATGATATGTGATCTCTAAAGGTCAACTTTGAATCTAGGACTATACCTAAATACCTTACGTTCTTTTCCCATTGGATTTCTGTATTATTTAGAATTATGTTACTCTGGGGAATAAAACATAGTTTTCTCTTTCTGGTGAAATATATTGCCTGATTTTTGTTAAAATTTAATGCTATCTTCCATTTTGTAAAATATTAAATTAATGTTTCGATGGCCAACTGCAGGTTTGCTAATATTTCTGACGCTAGAGTACCTGAGCACAATACTGCTGTATCGTCTGCGAACATGGATATTATACAGTGGTCCATCGTGGGAATATCTGCTATGTATATATTATACAGAACTGGGGATAAACAAGATCCCTGAGGACATCCTGCGTTTATTTGGTAAACATCAGAAAACTTGGAACCAATATGAACTCTAAAAGACCTGGAGGATAGATAGCTTTGAATCATTTTGATAATATTTGGTGGGAAATTAAACTGTATTAATTTGTAAATTAGTTCGTCATGCCATACATTGTCAAATGCAGCTTTTATATCTAATAACACCATTCCGGTTGACTTTTGTTGGTTGAAGTTAGACTTCACGATGTTTCGTATTCGGACCAATGGATGTATTGTACTGTGCTCTCTACGAAAACCAAACTGTTGGGAAGGTAAAATATTGCTGGAGTCTAAGAACTCTGTAATTTTGCCTTTGATAATCCTTTCTAAAACTTTACTGATGGTCGATAATAAGCTGATGGGGCGGTATGAAGTTGGAGAATCAGTAGGTTTATTTGGTTTTTTAATTGCAATTACCTTTGCCTCTTTAAACTCATCTGGGAAACAGCCTAACTTGATACAGCTGTTAATAAAGAGTGTTAAAAATTGTAAACCTTTTTTCGGAATAGCTTTTAGGACTTTATTATTTATGCCGTCCACCCCCGGCGACTTCCTATTTTTCAAAGCTTTTACTACGTCAGAAACTTTTTTATACGTAACGGAAATATTACCGTTTGCAATAAATCTGGAATTGAACTCACTTATATTGTTTTTTACATGATTTTCAATTACTGAGTCACGTATACTTGAAGAAAGTGAGTGATTATCGCAAAATATACGAGACAATAATTCGCATTTCTCTTCTGTCGAGGAAAAACGTGAATTATTATGTTTCAATATTGGAATATTTTTGGACCTCTTCCTTAATATTTTTGTTAAATTCCAAAAAGGATAAGCGCCTTTGTCTAATGTAGACAGCAAATGATTCCATGATGAGTTTTTGAACTTATCAATTTCCCGTTGGCGTATCCAAGTTATTATCTGTATCGATTTCACGTTCACATGTTTCAAGATGATCATTAGAATTGTTTGGCAAGTCATATAATCCAAGTGCATCATTCCAGTTTTTATCAGTAGGAGGATTATCGTGTTTATTATAATCTTTCTTTATTTGGTTTGCATGAACGCGTATCAATTTTCCATTTTTGAGCAAGACGTTGTATAGTACACTTCCGATACGTTGAATAACCGTTCCAGGTTCCCAGCAAGAATTGTTGTGATTTTTATATTTTCTAGCATACACTTTGTCTTCAGCTGTAAAGCTGCTTTCCTTAGCACCTTGCTTTTTATTAAACTGGGCTTCCATGATATTATTGCGTTTGGAAGTACGATCTTTGGGACATGGTTTAATTAGGTCCAATGTAAGCCGAATTTATCTGCCAAATAACACTTCCGACGGCGATAAATTTCCAGGAGAATTTGGATTAGGAGTCGATCTGTAATTGAGTAAAAATGTTTGTAGATTTTGACTTATAGTCCCCTCTTCGTCTAATTTACGAAGTGCACGCTTAAATGTATCGACAAATCTCTCGGCCTGTCCGTTAGACATAGGATAGTAAGGGCTAGAGCACAAATGTTCAACACCATTTCGGTTTACAAAATCTTTAAAGTAACCGCTTTTGAACTGTGTGCCGTTATCTGACACAAGCGTTTTTGGTAAACCAAAACGTGCAAAGATTTCTTCTAGAATTTGAACAGTTTGTTGAGCAGTAATGGATTTTGTCATTACTACTTCCGGCCATTTGGAAAGAGCATCGACTAGCACAAAAAAATAATGTCCCTCAATTGGTCCAGCATAGTCGATGTGTAATCGTTCCCATGATCCTGAAGGTGTGGGCCATGATTTTAAAGTAGTTTTGGTAGGCATTTTCGAAGCTGTAGCGCAGTTATTACAACCCTGTACCATCATCTTAATGTGTTCATCAATATTTGACCAATAAACATAACTTCTCGCTATAGCTTTCGTTCGCTCATACCCGGATGACCACGATGTATGAGTTTTAAGATTCGTTTTCGAAAAATGTTTGGAATGACTATCCTTTCACCAAACATAATTATACCATCAACTATAGACAAATTATCTCTTCGGTTATAGAAAGCTTTAATTTCGTCACTTTATATCTATAGGCCAACCATTTTGCAGATACTGCAACACCAACTGTAGGATGTCATCTTTTGATTATTCATATCTTATCATCTTGTTGGTAAATGGCAAGTTTTGTAAACTATTTTGTAGTATGGTTTTGATTTCACCTTCGAACTTTACTGCTGCTATGACATACTCTTCGGCCCCCCTGCTGGTTTTGTCTATGAATCGTGAAAGCACATCTGCGTACCCGAAACTTGCTGTTGATATAAAGCTTATATCAAAGTCATATGCCAACAGTTTGACAGCCCAACGTTGCAGGCGATTCGCTTGGTGAACTGCGATACCAGATTTTTTTCCGAATATGTCCAGCAATGGCTTGTGGTCAGTGTGAAGCTTGAATTTTCTGTCGTAAATCATTTTATGGAATTTCGTCACAGCAAATATTTCTGCGGGTGTTAGTGATCTGGAAGCATGGCATATTGCTTTCATTGATCCATCTGTGTATTAATGATAAATGCATGCACCTAAACCATATTGAGATGCGTCAGCAGCAACTATTATGTCCTTTGTGGGATCATAATGAGTCAGCAATAGTTTTGATGATAGAATTGTCTTTATTTCTGAGAAACTATCAATGTGGGCTTTGGTCCAATGCCATTTGACGTTTGATTTTAATAAATTATCGAGTGGACCTCGTAGCTGTCGCATATTATTGACAAATTTGCCATAGAAATTTACTGCACCCAGAAAAGACCATAATTCTGATATATTTGTTGGCTGTGGCATATGGGAAATTGCAGAAATACGTTAGGGGTCCGGCTGTAGCCCTTCTGTAGTAATTACATACCCTAGGTACTTCACTTGCTCGGCGAAAAATTTACATTTTGAAAATTTTACTTTTAGACCGTAATCTTGAATTCAGCGTAAAACATCGTGAAGATTTCTGTTGTGCTCTTCTTCATCTTTACCGGAAACAAAAATGACATCAATGTATGCCGCAACATTTTTCATTCCAGCCAGCATTGTATCCATTATTTTCTGGAAAATAGCTGGAAACGTTTCACTCCGAAAACCATACGGTTATAACGATATAAGCCCATATGTGTTGTTATGGCTAAAAGATGTTTTGATTCGTTATCAACCTCAATTGGCTGAAGTATCTACAATTTGCCAATTTTGAAAAAATGTCCTCAGGGAGTGGCAATGGGTGATGAGTTTCTAGGGCGTCATTTAGACCCGTCGAAAAATCGGCACAAATTGTAACCGTGCCATTTGGCTTCTTAATTACAACTATAGGAGCTGCCAAATTGGAGTAGTTTACAGGATGAATAACGGCTATATCCTGTAACCTTTTTAACTCTGCTTCAACAAGGTGTTGGACGGCATAAGTCACTGGTCGTTTTGAAAAAAAAATTGGTTGTGTATTTGGTTTTGTTACTAAATGAGCTTTTGTTTTAGTACACAAACCAAATTTGTCATCAAAAATATCTGGAAAAGATAATTTTAAACGATTAATGTTTTTATCAATTCAAAACGGAAGTCTTCCCCGCGTTTCGGTAATAACATTGTTGCAAATTGTATTGATTGACATATCCTCTAATTGAAGAGCTTTGATGCAATCTAGACCTAACAAATTTAAATTTTGTAATTTTGTGACTTAGCACGTAACGCTTGCTTGTCTGCCTTTAAATTTAACAGTACAATCAAACTGTAGAGAAAGTGGAAGCTTTCTGTGGCACTTCTGGCTGCTTGTTGAACCTCTATTGCATTTTCAACGTGTAGCTTTTGGAATGTATATTCTGATATTAAAGTTATATCCGAAGTTGTATCGAATTTTAATTCGACCTTCTCGTCATTAATGTCAATCGTTATGTACTTTCTATCCACATTTACTTTGTTCACAAATGAAATGCTTCTTGTTTCAGCTTTGTTTTTGTTGCGTTTGTTAAATATTTTTGATTTTGTTTTTGTATTTTGCTTTGACTTCTTATCTACATTACAATAGCCTTCCTTGTGGCCCATTACACTACACTGTTCACATTTGTGCTTTTTGTATGAACATTCACGAGCAAAGTGTAACCCACCACAAAACCAGCATGGATATTTTGGGGCTGTTTTCTCCTTTTTCTTTGCTTGCAGCTGATTAACGTGTGATTCTGATTTTGATTTCTCGATAAGTACTGTATCTGTTTTTAAATTGATTAAGCGTTGACATTCTCTTGAAAGGGAGTCCAATGTTATTGAACTTCCGTCATTGTCAATTTTATTTAACAGTTTGGTGCGAATTTCAAAATCTAATGATGATTTTAAGCCCATGACGAAAATCAAGCATTTGAATTGATCAAGAGACAAATCGCTCAATTTAAATTGTTCACATTGCTTATTTACTATACCCGCATATGTAATAAAGTCGGTATGTGTATCTTTTGTGATTGTAAGCAGTTGTACACCTGATGTTGAATTGGGAGGTTTGTATCCCGAACAAGGCTACAGTCTCCTTGAAATTTAGGTCCCTTGCATGTTTTGGTAAAATAAAGTTTGTATACTTATTGTGAACAACCGTGCTAAGTTTTCTTAGCAACAGGCGTACTTTAGCTGCATCGTCCAGTTTAGCTGCATCAACTTCAAACAGGTCTTCGTATCTAGAAAACCACATTTCAAATGTGAGGTTATGTTCGTCGAAATTGAATTCCGTGATATTCGAAGTCAGAGCTTCAATAAGAAACTCAGCATTATCACTTTTCGGATGTTTTGCCAGCTGCCAAATTTTTCACCAACTCATGTAAAGCCAAATTATGTTGCTGCTGCTCATGTTGAATCTTAATCAATACTTCTTCCATATTTTAAAAGAAATTTTATTCTTTTCTTTTAGCACTCGTGTATAGATGTATGTGGATGTACATTTATTGATTGGTTTTTTTTATTTCTTTGTGTTTATACAGAAGAAAATTTCAAGATATAATTATTTTATAAATTTTTTTTGCCTCGTCGCCACTATTATAATTCATTTGAATTCACGCTTTATTCATGT
The DNA here is from genome assembly GCA_956483635.1 of Panzeria rudis. Classification (NCBI taxonomy): domain Eukaryota; kingdom Metazoa; phylum Arthropoda; class Insecta; order Diptera; family Tachinidae; genus Panzeria; species Panzeria rudis. The sequence continues at coordinate 86,017,554 of OY101449.1, forward strand.
TCAGTCTTAGATTAACTAATTTACAATTAAATAATAAGAAAAATGATAATATGATAGAATAAGGAAAATGTCAAATATCGAAAAGAGTTGCCATCCAACAGTAATCATGTATATCCCTGTAACGAATCCATTTCCTGCGAAAGTGGTTGCGCCTTCGAAACAATAATTTAATTTTATGGGGAAAAGTTTTTCTGTTGTTTATCCTAAGGTACAAATAAAGTGACGAAGTGCAGAGTCAATAATCTCTTTGCTTGAATATAGGTTATTATTGGAAAAAGTAAGATGCCTGTTTATGAATTTGTAAAAACGTTTCCAATTAGCGTTTTTGAAATCGAGATAATTGTTATTGGTATCCTGATAATTACTTTTTAAGGTAATACTAACGGGAAGATGGTCGGAACATAAGTCATTAACGACTTCAGGGGAAGATAAATTCATTGCAACATTTGTTATGTAAAGATCAAGAGTTGAACTTTGACGGTTAAACTGGTGGGGTATGTATGTGCTTTCATTAGGAAATAAAATATTTAAATTATAAGAGTTCTGCTTTTCATATAATATATTGCCCCAGCAATTTGCTCTTGCGCAACCCCATGATTGATGTCGACAGTTAAAATCGCCACCAATTATATATTTGTCGCCTCTACTAATCTTGTGAATATCAGAAGCGAAAATTCTCTTCTTGATATTATCAGCGCCAGCACGGCCACCTGGAAAATAGCAAGCATATATTTTTATACTACCGGTGCTTGTTGATATTTTAATGCCGATATTCTCTATGAGGGTAATGTTGACAATGGGTATTGCTGAATGGGAAATGTCTTTTCTTACTATTATAGCCACCCCTCCTCCTCTTATTGATTCCCTATCGTTTCTATGAATAATGAATTCTTGATGACTAAGTGGTATATTTGGCTTAAGCCAAGTTTCTGACAATAAACATATGTGGATATTATTACTTAATAGGAACTGAAACAGTTCAATACTTTTGTTTGTAACGCCTTGTGCGTTTTAATTAATAATATTTAGTTCATCAGTTGCCATTATGATAAGAACTTAGTGGCGAGGTTTGTTATCACCTCGAATTGATCTAATTTATTTCTACAATTTCTAAGATTTGTTATTAACTCGATTGTAATCGCTTGTATTTCTTGAATAGAAAACAATTCTCCAGAGTTTGTTGATAGTACGTTTGCAAAATTTGCGGTGTTGTTGTTGCTGTTACCGTTGCTTTGAAGGTTTCTTGATGGTTGCCACACGCCTGATGGAAATGGACCATTTTGCTGAAGCGCATTAGGGAAGTTATCATTATTTACAATATAAGGATTCCTAATATTACGCTGCTTGGTTATTGGCTTATTACGCTGCTTTACGAACAAGTTGTGCGCTTTACTAGGGCATTTGTCATCAGTTGATTTGTGGGGTCCGTTGCAGTTTGCGCATTTTACTACATCATCCTTGCAGTTAGTTGTGGTATGACTTCCCGCGCACTTTGCACAGAAGGTTTTTACCTTGCAGTGACTTGAGCCGTGTCCATACATTTGACAATTGCGACACTGCGTTATTCGGGTCCTGTTTGTGTTTTGAAAATCCCATTTGACTTTAATGTAATCTATAACAGAGTAGTTCTGTCTTAAGTCTCTGATAGTGATAGTCTTGCGTTGAAAATAGACAACGTAAATAACAAATACACGGTATTGTGTTTTTTGTGTACAATTTTTACATCAAGACATTTAAGTCCCTTGGCAATTAACTTGGGTCTCCAAACCGAATAACAATGCTTTATAAGGTTTCTCATCCTTTGTTGCATAAGTGAAAAATTCATATTTTCCATTAAGCGCGTTTCTTATGGAATCATAATTTTGTTTTGTATTACACCCCGTCTTCACGAGACATAACTGGAAATTTGTGTGTTAGCAATTGTCAAAATTCTGTCCTAACACAAGAAATTAACGTGTGGACCGAATGTGTTTGTATCCTAACACATGTTTGGAAATCAATGTTAAAACACAAGCCCGAGGAAATATGTTAGAACACAAGCTGTCCATTTTAATATATATGTGTGTTTTTTTTACTATTTGTTTGATTTTATTGAAAAAAGAATAAATAAAGTTAATAAATAAATGTTTTAGATGTTTTTTTATTTTTTGCATATTATTTATGTTCATATTCATAAAATTTTTACAAACAGAAAAATAATAAAGTGAAATCTATAAAAAAAAATTACAAAATGCCGTGCAAATTTACTATATGAATATATAAAATTTGTGTCCAAACATCAGTACGTATACTCTACCCTTAACACAATTTTGAACACATGAATTTTTTGTGACGTCATTCTGCCGACGTTATTTCTTATGTTAAGAAATATCAAATGTCTCGTTAAGACGGGGTGTTACAAAAAAGTTTATGTCCAATTGAAATTTTTCGAATGGCATAGTCTTTTACATTTGAAAGTTTGTAGATGCCATGCATTTCTTCGATCTTGCATTTTAGAATAGTTATTGGTGGAATATGTTTTTTGCATTCATTAGGTATTTCATCATTTTCAATGTCATTATCATCATCGATGGTTTGTAACGGTAACAGCAGTGTTGTTGTTTTTAAGTTTTTTTTTTGTTTTCATTGTCACAAGATGTGTATGCACATCATCACTTACATATGTTCGCTTTATTTTGTTTTGTTACAATATAAGTAGTTGTTGTTGTTAAATTTAATTTTTATATTTTTTTAAACGTTGATTTCTTCTTAAATAATAACTGAAAGAATAATTATTTATAGTGCCAGGTGATATACATATATGTACTACATATTGTGAACAATCCAATTAAATGAAATTCACAATAGCGCTATTTTTATCGAATGTGCGCCATAATACCAAATGAAAATTCGTTCGATCAATTAATTCGACCACAATCGAAAACCAAATGCTGCTCATAATAGGCACCTTCATAAAAATTGCATGAAATTGAAGTCATACCATTTCTCTTAAGCCGAGAAAAATTATTGCTTGATTCGAAGAGTACATGGAAGATAAACAACGTGAAGAAGATAAGTATCAATGATTACAGTGCTCTATAATCGTTTCCTAAAGTAAATAATTCGATATTAAACGAACTTTGAGTGATTTTCCGCAGAATTAGTGAACAAATTTTTAAAAGTGTAGTGGAATTTTTAAGCTCATAGAAGATGTAAAAACTTTGAGTTGACACTACTTAAATATATTATAAGTCGACTCAATTTTTGAATCCCTGAAGGCGATGTTTTAAGATAAATAAAATTAATAATCAAAGACATTTAGACAGACTGCGGCTCAGGATATGTAAAATTCAGCTCAGCTGAATATAGTACTGCAACTTGCTTGTACTTAACGATAAGAATCGTCCTGGAAATTTTTCGAGAAAAATAGATATTACGGCAAGTTCTTTATAAAATTATTTAGAGGCTTTAAAATAAAATGTTTAACTAATTGCGATATAGTCGTCAATTAGTCCTTATAGAATCTCCTACTGTGTAATAACTATAAACTCTATTTGCTTGAATTCACTTAAAAATTCTTAAAAATTGGTTTTAGAATTGGTTTTATATTACCTTTTATTTAAAAAGAATGCTTACAAACAATCGAAATTTCGCCAATTTTTATTTAATAAATCTATTTAATTTAGAAAATTAACTTTGCCCGGTAATCCGGGAATTTCCGGGAACGTGATTTTTTCATTCCTGTTTCCTGGGAAATGTAAAAGTCCGGGAAATCCCAAACCCTACTTTGTTATCATGCCGCTGTTAACAAATTTTTGCGAATTTTCGCCATTTTCGCGTTTTTTTTGTTTGACTTTTTGCCATTCCTTACAGTTTTAGAGATTTTTAATAAAAATTGTGGCTTGTTTAAAGTTTTGCAAATTTTTCGCGAAGTTTCACTATTTTCGCGATAGGCGTAATTTTTCAGAAGTTTATAGTATTCTTACATTTTTTGACGCATTTAATCAATCGTAACATTGTAATCTTTCATATATCAGCAAGTTTTTGCGAATTTTCGTACTTTTCGCGATGTTTCCCGAGGTCTTGACATTCCTTACAGTTTGAGCAAGTTTTATCATACAAGATTATCAAAAAAATATAAAAAATCAGATATCAATTTAAATTTAGTTTATTTAAATAATATTTTATGAGATAGAGGATTTTGCCTTCGTAAAAAGTTAATTGCGTAAGATAGAGAAATAAAAAATGACGATAAAATCGCAAAAATAAATATTTTTACTCTTAAATTTATACCATAGATGACTTATTCCATATAAAACCAACGAGTAAGTCTTGTACAACTAACATTTCACCAAAAAAATTACAGGAAAATTTCCAGTTGTTCCCAAATTATGATGCATTTAATGTACGAAAAATCAGAAAATTTGCTTCTAACTACTTTCATATATGTGGTTATAACTTTTTTAATATCTAAGCTAGACGAATGATTCATGGCTTGTTTCAAAGGTATTATAATAGCGCTTTAATGTCTATAAAAATAAAAAAAATTATCACAATTATAGAAGTTGTTTTTCGTAATCCGAGATTCATGATGCTGTAACTAAGAAAATGGTATTTTTAAAATAAAAAAAAGTTATTTAATTAGTTTGTTATTTAAGAAAGAAATTCTAAAGCATGTAAATATTGAACATTCAAAGAAAAATTTGGATGTACGGAAGGTTGAACTGACAGCTGTTTCGAGACTACCAAGTCTACTCATCAGAGCCCTTTACCTACACTACCACTGACAGTGGCAACAACACTGTAGCGAAAATCCTACTAATTTTAGTAAGCTCAATTAACAGACTGTCGCCATCTCGCGGCAAGTCGCACCTATTAATGAACTTTTTTCTAAATGTTCGGAACTTCACTAACTGTATTTTCTTAGCATGCTCAACTATTTTAAGCTTTTTTCATTTCGGTCTTACCAGCGTGGAATATCATCGATATTCTCAATGCTGGAATTTTTTGAATGTTTATTTTGCCCAAGTTTTTGGAACAGTACACATTAATGTTTTAGCTAAGTGCCTTTAGAGCTTTAATAATTGAGTTATGAATTTTTATTCGAACAGTATGGCTTTTATCCAAAGTTATTTAATTAGTTTGGATTAAGATCATTTTTAATTTAATCTTTCGATCATCCAAATTTTTCTTTGAATGTTCAATATTTACATGCTTTAGAATTTCTTTCTTAAATAAAAAATAGTTTGATCGAAAGATAAAATTAAAAATGAAATTAAGCCAAACTAATTAAATAACTTTGGATAAAAACCATACAGTTCGACTAAAAATTCATAACTCAATTATTAAAAAAAAAAGAAAAAAAATATATACATACATATATATATATATATATATATATATATATATATATATATATATATATATATATATATATATATATATATATATATATATATATATATATATATATATATATATATATATATATATATATATATATATATATATATATATATATATATATATATATATATATATATATATATATATATATATATATATATATATATATATATATATATATATATATATATATATATATATATATATATATATATATATATATATATATATATATATATATATATATATATATATATATATATATATATATATATATATATATATATATATATATATATATATATATATATATATATATATATATATATATATATTATATATAATATATATATATATATATT
>OY101449.1:86023500-86033500 GCA_956483635.1 Panzeria rudis
ATCATACACTTATTGCGTTTAATTTCATTAATGGAATTCGTAAGTTGTATTAAGTGTTTTTTTTTCAGCATGTGACTTTTTTCACAACTTTCTTTTTAACCCCCGACCAAAGAAAGAGGTTTTATAAGTTTGAAGTGTGTGTCTGTGTATCTGTATGTCTGTACGAGTCCACGTACATACCAAACGGCTGGACCGATTTTGATTTAGTTTTTTCGGCTTGCATAGTAACTTGATCGAGAGTATTATTAGCTATGTTTGAAGAAAATCGGTCCAGCCGTTTAGAAGATATCATATCTTTTCTATATGTATATCTTTTCTATATTTCTATATGTATATTGACGCCGTAGCTCCTAAACGGTTAGATCGGGGGTTTTTCAAATTTAATTTAATGTTATTTTAAAGTTCCTACAAAACGTCACGGGTATTTATATTTTAAAAATCAAAACAGCCACTCGAATTTACGATTCGTACAGTTGTTTACCTCGCGACCAAAGAAAGGGGTGTTATAAGTTTGTAGTGTGTGTCTGTGTATCTTCGTATCTGTGTGTCTGTACGAGAACAGACCAAACGGCTGGACCGATTTTGATTTAGTTTTTTTCTGTTTGAAAGGTGACATGGTCGAGATCGCTCTGAGCTATGTTTGAAGAAAATCGGACAACCGTTTAGGAGATATTACATCTTTTCTAGATGTATATTCTTGAATCTGTGTGTCTTTGACGCCGTAGCTCCCAAACGGCTAGATCGATTTTAATTTAGTAAATTTTGCTTGCAAGGTGACTTGATCCAAAATGTTCTAAACTATCTATGTTTGAAGAAAATTGGTCCAGCCGTTTTGAGGTTATCATCAGTTTTCTTCAGGGGGTTTTTTAAAGTTTTAATTTAATGTTATCTTAAAGTCAACCAAAAATGGCATCCCGTTATAAAACAAAAATTTTAGAAAACTTAGCACATACAACGGATACAACAGATAGTACAGCTTATGAATTCCATTATTACAAAATCATTTTTATTGTTTTACCATTACTATTGTAAATACATGCATACACTTGAAATTCATACTTAATAAACATTTGCCCAATTCACAAGCCACTTGTATCGCTGTATCGGCTATATTATCCCAGCAAAAAATAACAAGACAAATCATGTGTATACTCATGGGTTCAAATGATGGCGAACTCGATTTAAGGGAAACTAGGGTTCCGAACATTCTAGCGATTAAATACAGTATTTTGTAGAAATTTCTAAAAAAAATATAGTACACTTCTAATAAATATAAGCCTTAGCTTTGTTTGTTTTCTTTTTTGTAGTAAATGTAGTAAAAGAGGGGCTTTTAAAATGGTGTACTCATGAAAATGAAAATGTTAATATTTAAAAATCAAAGTATATTAATACAAATACGCTCACTTCGTATTGGTTAACATCAGCCGATTTCTACCAAATTGTGAAACTATTTCTATTTTTTTCCAGTTTTGTACCCAGCAAATACATTGTTTGAAACAAATATTTTTTTTAAATAAATGTTTATTTTAAATGAAGTTTATATAGCCTTAGCTATCAGCAAATAAACTTCATTTAAAATAAAATTATGACAATATGTCAAATAATAAATTTCTTAAATAAATGCTTATTTTATTTGAGTATAAATTCGGATAATATAAAATTAATTTATAATAGCCTCGCCATTTGGTAATTTTTCTCATTATATATCGTAAAATTAAATGCAAACGGACGTAACTACACTCTTATTATTTTTATATTTTTTACAGCATAAGCAATAAACAAAAATTTGAATCTTATTAGGGCGCCTCCCGGGTGGTGGATAGGGGAACGTTCGACAGATATATCGGATACCGCAAAAATAAAATATGCGGATCGAACCTAGCAAATATGCAAACGTAGCGTCTGTACTCGTATCGTGCGGCTACGAAAGGCGTCAGTTTCCAGAGGAACGGCCTGTCTATGGTGTGTCTAGCCACGTGATGTCTGAATTCGTTAGACCTTGCTTCTGCTTATGCAGGAACGCAGTCTTATTCAATACTACTTTCTAAACCATGCGTTCAAATCAGCAAAATATTGAGTCTTCCAAGTGATCCACCTGCCTATGATTCATCAAAGGTAGCATGCACATCTGATTAGGAGGTCTAAAACCCATGTTTAGAAATTAATATACCTACAATTGAAACCTCAACAAACCAGGTAAAATCAAAGAAACTGTAAAGGAAATGGATAGACTTAACCTACAAGTTATTGGTCTCTCGGAATGTATATGGAATGGGGTTGTTGATGTTACGGCAGAAAATGGACACAGATTTTTGTTCTCCGGCAGAAACATCAATGATCATCACCGCGAAGGAGTCGGATTTCTACTGAGCAGAAAGGCTGCTCAATCACTACTTGACTGGAAAACACGTTAAAAATTAAAATTAATGAAAGATTATTTGGTGCAGACTCAAATCACGTGTAAGAAATATAACAATCATTCAAACATACGGACCCATTGAACTAGCCCGAAGAAACTAAGAACACGTACTACGACCAGCTCATTTCAATTACTTATTTAATAATAAAGGGGGACATACTCATAGTAATGGTTCAGAAAACCACAGTCTAGAACATGTAATGGGAACGCTTGGATTGGGCACAATAAACTATAACGGCAGGCTGCTTAGAAACTTTTGTAATGAGGACAACCTCGTTATCGGCGGGTCGTTGTTCCCACACAAACCATACCACAAAGCAACCTGGGCATCCCCAGATGGAATCACCGAAAACCAGATAGACCACTTCTGTGTAAGCAGACTCTGGAGGAAGTGCCTATTAGATGTTCGAGTCAAAAGGAGTGCTGACATAGGATCCGATCACCACCTACTCGTGGCATCGCTACGTCTTAAAATTGCATCCATACAACGCCCAAACCAACAAGGATCAAGGAAAAAGTATGACCCCAAAAAACTCTCATCACCAGAAGCCAAGAGGTCTAATTTCAAATCCACGTTCATTAATACCAGCGAGAAAGTTCTCGGACCCCAGCTAAAGCAGATGAGAATATGGGTGACTGACGAAACATGGGATATCTTTGAACAACGCAAAAAATAAAAAAAAAATCCGAGACTCTGCTAAAGAAAAACCCAGGAAAAAGCAGGCTTCCAAAGACTACGATCTCCTTGCTAAAAAGTGAAAATTTGTTGCTGGAAAGATAAGGCCAATTGGTTGGACAAACTCGCGGAGAGGTCGGAAGCAGCAGCTGAAAATCGCGACATGAAACTTATACTACATAACCAAAGAAATATGTGGAAGAAAGTCACTTCAATCACGACCTATCCGGGACAAGGATGGAAATTAGATGACATATGTTTGATATCATCAAGGCATGTCGATACGCAAGATAAAATAAAAAGACGGCCTTATCACCGAATCTAACAGTGTTGGCTTAAAGATTAACTCCGCAAAGATCAAAGCGTTGAAAATAAATGCGACCACGCAAACTTTATGGCTGGTAGTGTTATTTCACAGATGGTGGAACTGCAAGCGATATCTTTAGCAGAATATCTAAAGCGCAAGGTACTTTCTCACAGCTTTGGAATATCTGGAGGTCATCATCAATCTACACCCACACCAAACTACGAATCTTTAACTCAAACATAAAATCGGTCCTCTTATACGGATGTGAGACTTGGTTAATGACGAAAGCACTTGAAAAGAAGCTTCAAATTTTCGTTAGTAAGAAAGATTTTGATGATCCGATGGCCAAATACCATATTCAACAAGTTGCTGCTTGAAAGATGCAACCAGGTCGCAATACAAGCTGAAATCAAAAAGTCACGATGGAAATGGATTGGTCATACATTGCGGAAACCATCAACAGAAATATGTAAACAAGCTCTGTAATGGAACCCGCAGGGTAGCAGAAAACAAGGAAAGCCAGAGCATACATGGAGCCCAACTATCGAAAGTGATATGAAACAAGTGGAATACAATTTCAACAGGGCAAAAATCACCGCTCGAGATAGAGGAAAATGGCGAAGTTACGTTGATGCCCTATGATCCACAGGGACTTTAAGGAACAAAGAAGAAGAAGAATTTTATAAATGAAATAAAACAAAACGAAAAACCGCGAATTCAAAGCACCGTTAAATTCGTTGTTTATAATCTCAGGCAATACATGCGATTGTATGTCTTTTACGTCGTTTTGCATTACAAAATACATGAGCTTGCAGTTACGTCCGTTTGAATTTCTTTAATAAAGTCGGCGTTTTTGATCGCAGGAATTTAAAATTTTGCATGAACGTCCGTTTGGATATAAGGTGACGATATGTACTTCTTTATTGAATCTGAAACTATTAGAATATTACGAAATGGATTTTTCTGATGTTTTAATTCGTCCTTGAAGTGCTTTGAAAGAATTGAAATTGTAGTTCTTTAAAAAGTACTTATACTTTTTTAGTTCCACATTTGAAAATTGTTAAAAATTTTATTTATTTCCAGGAAAATTAAACTTTTGTCGCGTCCGTCGCAAAGGACTTAAGCTGGTTTTTTTAATGAGAAAATATATGTTTTTTATTTCTTTATATTTTTGCGTAGAACATAATTAGCTCTAAATTAAATAAAAGAAAAGGGAACAAAATTTGTGTTTTTCTTTGACAAAAAATACAACCTTTAGTGCTTGGCGACCGATGCTACAAAAGTGTACTTTTTTAGAATTACCCATATGTATACGTACCTTCCCAATTTCTTCTTCCCTATTTTTCTTCAGAAAGCTATATTTGAACCAGTGCCTGCTTTCTGTAACTTGAGGTCTACACGTAACATAATATGTAAGATTAGATTGTCAAATTCAATCGCAGTGAGAATTGTGTTACGTGTAGACTTCAAATTAGTGTTATCTCAATGTTATAAGAATTTTTATGAGAGCGTTGTTATAAGAATTCTTATAACAACAATCTTATCAGATGAATTGTCAAAAAAAACATATACATTAAAATAAAATAGTGTGCATAGTGAGTGTTTATTAAAATAAATGAAAACCTATGTTTCTGATAAAATTTCTGAGTTAAATAAATAAATAAATGTGTTTAATTAATTTATAAATTTAAATTTGTGTGAAAAACTAAAAATAAAATAACTACTTATGCAAAAGTAGTATATGTTAACTCGATGAGCATTTGCATAAAATGAAATCTTATCGGAAAAGTAAAATTACGTCTTACCCTAGTATGAGATTAAGAGAAAATTGGACAATTTGTTTTTAGTATTCTGCCGACGTTTTTTCTCGTGTTATCTCAAAGTTAATGTCTCGTTAAGACGCGGTGTAACTAATGTGAGAGTTTCTCGCATCGAAAAAATTTATAACCATTCTGTGAAAAACAGGATGAGTGAGAAAAAAAATTAATATTTTTGAATTTTTATTAGGTTTGCAGGTTGAATCATATAATAGTTCAACTACTATTCTGTGAACCGTCTTACAAAAGATCGGATGACAAGTATAATTATTAATTTTTTTTCGATGTGAGAACTTCTCACAAGTTACAGAAACGAGGCACAGAGTAGGAAAATAAACTAAACCAAACGTTTGGTTTCATTTTCATTTGTGTTTTTCAATGTGTAAAACAAAAACAACGAGAATGATAGTCCCATTTAGTTTTGTATTGTTTGTGCTTGTGTACACAAAATGTACATTAACATAAATGTACGCAGCTAGAAAAGAAAAGAACAAGAACAAAATTGAAAAGTTTTAAGAAAATACATTTGCAAACGTTTTCCAATTGATTTACTCATCATAGTAGAGAATGTGTTAGTGTATTTATGCTAAATACAATGAACTATTCAACGAAATACATTTCTGCTTTTGTTTTATTTGCAATTGTACGATTAAAATGGGATATTAAAGCATGCAGATGAGTGAAAAGCCAATTGTTTTGTTTCATTTTTTGTCATTGCAAAGGTATTTGTTTTGGTTTTGCTCATGTACGAAACGATTAAAAATATTTTAAAAGTTTGTGTCTTCGCATGAAACGTTTGCGAAGTTTTGTTTGTTTGCACACTCTGATTTGAATACAATTCGCAAGTCATCCTCTTAAATTATTCTAATATAAATATGAAACCCGCATGGTTGTTGGGTATATGGTGCTTAAATGTGTGTGCGAGTTTTTAGAAATTTAATTTGCTTCCCTGTCAGAAACTCAGTTAACTTTAAATTAACTTTAAGCTAACTATTAGTACGTTTATACGCACGACTTATTTACAAATAAAAACGTATATATATTTTTATTGTAACTTACTAACTCACGAAAACAATTACTTTCCAATGGAAACAACTAACTATTTTAACATTGCAATGTCCTAGGCGGTAGTCAATTGTCCCACTCTGCACTAATTTTCAACTAACTTAAAGTTGACTTTATTTAAGTCACTTGGTAGTTAGTATATTTGCAAAAAGATGTTGCTGGGGTTCGAAGTATGTATCACACGTTTTATACTCAACGCGCTGACCACCCAGCTAAGGTACCATTTGAAATAATAATAGCAAAAAGTTAATTTGTATAAATGAAATGAGTTTCAAAGTAGCTAAGAGTAGTTGTTGGCTCTCACCAAATCCAATTGTGTACTCAACTCACGAAATGATTTTCTGGGGTACATTGTAGTTAGCTTTTAGCTAATCTAAGAAAAGTTAACTATAAGTTGATTATTTTTGTAGTCGACTAGTGATTTTCCGACAGGGGAGTTTCAAAATAGCTGAGAGTAAAGTGTTGGCTCTTACCAAATCCGATTATGTACTCAACTTAAGAATTGATTTCCTGGATGTCATTTTGGATTACATTGTAGTTTTTTTTTTAAAGAGAAGTAACACAATCAGGCAATTAATGCCTACCAGTGAATTAATTAATGTGTTACCTTCTTTGAGAAAGGGATAGTGTAGACAGAACTGGTGGTGAAATGGGAGAGATATAGAAAGCTTAATTCATTTACAATCCTGCTATTGCCCGTTTTTTGTAGAGCAGTGTTGCAAGCCCCTCTGGTTTCAAGTAGAGGCATTGAGTTGTTTAAGCTGTGCAGCCATTTTATTAGTTCATTTACTTCGCCGGCGGTTCTGCTACAATACCGACGAAGGAGGGTGCTGTGAAGTGTATTGGGATATGTTAGTTAGCTTTTAATTAGTCTAATAAAAGTTAACTATAAGTTGATTATATTTTGTAATCGATTAGTGATTTTCCGACAGAGTTATAACTCCCAAGACATTCAGCGGATTTTTGTAAGTCTTGCGTAGTCCAGTTCTATGATTTAATCCTATCCAACGGTATACTTTCAGTGAAAATCTGCAGCATATTTTGCGCGTAAAAAATGTACAAAAAGTTTACTTAAATATTAATATAAAATTTACAAATGTAAACATTTATTTATCTATTTATTTATTTATACTATACTTTACAAAGTAAATTTATGAAATATACTTAAAAGGCGCCGGGTAACCTGACCATATGCGCACAAAATTTATTGTAAAAAGCTTAAAAATGTTGTAAGTTGTAAGTATTTTTTTCTTTGCTTCTATGTAGTAGACCTCGGACTTCTGTTCAAATTTATTGTTTTTTTTAAATAAAATGTTGTTGAGATTTGACCTAAATCTGCTGAATATTTTGTTTCTTCAAACATGCTTGTATTCTGGATAAGTTTTCGCTAACAGCACAATCCAGAGTCTTCTCCAACAGCTCGTAAATTTTTGAAATTGGGCACTCCACCAGTAAGTGCGGGATAGTTAAATTGACATCGCAAACGACGCATCTTGGTGGCTCTGTGCGTTCATAGTAAAACTTAGTATTAAATACGGCCTTACCTACTCTCAACCTAGCCATCATGATACATTGACTTCTGCTAAAATTTATATTGTATCTGGGTCTGCTAGGTGATGGATTCTGTTGTCTTAAGATTGATTTGTAAGGATTTGATAATGGCTTTGGAAAACATGGTATCTCAGTAAGATCATGTAAGTTTAGTCCACCCTTTGCAGCTTTGTCTGCAGATTCGTTCCCCTGAATCCCGATGTGCGATGGAATCCAGAGTATTACAACATTGCTATTTCCATTGTGATGAAGCATGTCATTATAAGTCCCATTTGTATTTTTCATTAGAGCCCTGGTGGCGCTAAGGCTGTCGGTACAGATTAAAGTTCTTCCTCCGTAATCCACTGAGTATTTTATGGCACGCCTTATTGCAGCAATCTCGGCAATAAAAATTCCAGTGTGATCTGGCATTCGCGCTTGATGAACATTTTCAAAATCAGAAGAGGATGTTTGTTTGACAATCGAATACGATATCCTGCCGTTACAGTACGAACCGTCCGTATAGAGTGTAGTGTTTGGTGAATGAACCGAAATTTTTTCAGCCAACATTTTCTTAAAACAGATGGGGTTGATGGTATTTTTGTTGAAGGTTCTGAGGCTGTCGTCCACCAAAACTTTTGCGCCTGCACTGCTTGTGGCGATTGGCTTAGAAGCAACAGAAATGTTGTTCTTCCTTAACAGCAAAATTATATTTTCAATGGAACATCCTGAACTCCCCGAAGGATTCTTAAGATGTTTCCAAAGTAATTCATGATGTCCATCTGACGTTATGGTAATAGACCTAGAGGCCATCGCAACTGAGGTTTTTTCTAAAAGTTGCTGGAAATCTGTAAATTTTGCTTTAGTTTGTAAATATTTAATGGGTGTTGCTCGTAGAAGGCCTGATGCGGATCGATAATATTTGTTGAGTTAGGTGTTGATTTTTGCTATATTTCCTTTGGATGTCTATCCATAAATTGTTATGCCATGCAAAAGTATACCAGATGTTAAAGATCGGCATATGTTCACAGCGGTTTCAATATGTGGCCCTTTACCACGCGAGCAAATGGGTCTTAATAAATTATTTGTTTTACTCAATTTGACTGATAAGTATTTTACGTGAGTGTTCCAAAGTAAGTTTTTCGTGAAAATTATGCGCAATATTCGTAACTGCTCAGCCACCTGTATGTCTACGTTTTTTATGCGAAGTGTTGTGGGGATACAATATCTTTTTCTACAGACATGAAGAAGCTCAGTTTTGGTGTCTAAAAGTTTCAAGTTAGTTCTAACCACTTCAGACTTACCGGATGCGAAAGCGAAAATGTTATCAACATAAATGCCCACATAGTCTATCCCCGGTAGATTTCCAACGGCCTTGACTAAAGAATTTGCATAGATGGTGTAAAGTGCCACCGACAATGGAGACCCCTGAGGAATTCCATTATCCAAATGATAAGTTGAAGAGAGGTAGCCATGAACTTTCACTATAATTTTACGGTTTCCAAGAAAAGACATTAAAACCTTCAACATTTTTTTGTGGATGCCCCACTCTATCAAATGCCTTTTCTATACCCTCTGAGAGAACCAAACTGTGTTTTCTATTTTTTAGATTACGACGCAAGGTTTCCTCCAGACGGTGACATATAGTGTGTGCTCCATGCCTTGGCAAGAATGCGTGTTGCTTTTCAGATATATATTCCTTCGGATATTTCCAGAAACGCTTTGCCAAAATTTTTTCAAATATTTTCGAAAGCACAGGTATCAGAGAAATTGGGCGGTAGCCTTCTAAATTGTTAGGATTCTTCCCAGGTTTTGGTATCGGTGTTAAAATAGCAGTTTTCCAGTCGTGCGGGAAGATACCACTGCCCAAAATACTGTTGAACAAGTCGCAGAGGCGAATTTTAAGAGCTTCTGGCACGTTTTTACCATAGAATATGTAATTTTGTCATTAGCAGGTGTTGAACCCCTAAGAGTTCCCAAAATTTCATTTAGTTCAATACTATCAACCTTGCGATTCATGCCTGTATGGCATTGCCAAATGTTTGGCAAAGAATCAATCTTTAGATTTTTCTTTATTTCTATCATTTCAGTTTCAAAGGCCTGATCTGAACTAAACGAACTCCAAAAAAAAGGCAAAGTGGTCAGCGATTTGCTTAGGGTGAGGTATATTGTTGTTGTTGGTGCAA